>VZTG01002138.1:1058741-1157650 GCA_013397845.1 Melanocharis versteri | reverse complement strand
TTTTGTTTTCTTGTTTGCCCCTTTCTTTTTTTTCTCTTTTTTTTTTTTTTTTTTTTTTTTTTTTTTTCTGATGTGTTACAAATTTACTACCCAGGCTCGGACAGTTCAGCAAAGAAATCTGAGTCAGAGAGAAGTATTCAGGACTGCCAAGAAACATGAATGTCATCACAAGCAAATGACAAGACTGTTAGGAATGACATTCTTTTGGAAAATGATCGTGAAAGAAACTATGTTGTCATCTTGCCTCCCAAACAAGAACATGTAGAACATCACATAATTTATTGTTCTCATGTTTGCAGGTGAGATTCTGTAAGTGGGCTATGGTAGAAGCTACAACTTTGTGTGTGAATGCTATTTTTATAATGTTTTGGATACACACAGCATTCTTCTTCTGTACTGTATACAAAGGTATTATGAAAATGGAAAAAAAATAACTGTTTCAGCACATCATAACCAAACACAAGTTAATTTATTTTAGACTAATGATTTGTCTACTTATACAGTTTACATCCATGAAACCTGATTTTTTGAGTTTTTTTATACAGCTATGTTGATTTTATATATCTATCTATGTCATATAAATAAGCAGCTACATCTCTTGATCTGTACTGCTACTATAATTATCATCATGAAGACAGTAGTTCTGCAAGATATTGAAGTAGAGATTACTAATTTGAGTGTTTAATGAAATCTGAAGTATCAATATTGTCCCCTAAGTTGCAAATATAGTGATGTTGATACAGTCTTTAGATTGTGCTAAATGTTCTTGACTAAATATTTATATTATAAATAATCTTCATAATTATATTATTATAATATAATTGTATTATTATGANTACATACTAATACAGTACAGAATCTGAAAAATATAAAAGCTAAAACTTAAAGCATCAATTACAATACTAATATTATATAAAGAGAGCATTTGGGGTTTTTTTTTGGTTAATTTTGTCAGGCAGTGGTAACTCCTGGAGTTTGTATCATATTAATCCCACGGGTGTTTCTATTACCCAAGTATGCTGTGAAAAGGAATAATATTACCATTAAACATGAGTAATATTAGGATAGGAAGGATGTGGACCTGCTGGAGTGACCCCGAGCAAAGTCACAAAGATGATCAGAGGGCTGGAGCACCCCTCCTATTAAGAGAGAGCTGGGGTTGTTCAGCCAAGAGAGGAGTCAAAGTAGTTATTGATTTCTTCATTCTCCATATTATACACAAACTAGTCCAAACATGCATCATGAAAAGTATTTTTAAATATATTGCTACTTTTAAAAATTTGTCCAAAAATGCACAAATTGTTTCAGTTTCTTCTTTATTACATTTATCAAAATAATAATTCATGTTCTTTCATTCCTTTGTCAAGAGACGGTCACTACCACATATCTGTGATTAACTTGTCTGGAATAAGTGCTAAAGTCTTCTGAAACATTTACAAGAGTTAAACATATAAGTGGAAACAAGTACTGAATCTACATATTTTGTTGTATTTAGGATTTTAGCTATTGCTTGAAAAATTAAACCAAAAATTCCACTGAAGAAACTTGTTCTCTTGACCACATTTCACCTTGCTTCATGTATTTTAAAATTATTTCTTCCTGATTATTATTATTATCCTCATTATTATTTCTTCTGACTGAATGTAAAAAGTCCAAAGTCTTATATTCCCAGATTTAAACTATGTCTATAGAAATTAAAACTGAGTCTGTGTAAATCAAATGTTATTGTACATTTCTAAATACATTGTGGTGTGCCTTATCAAGCTAATGTTTTCCTGTGAAATATAAGATAAGAAACTGTGGCATTGACTTCAGCATGTGTAGAAAAAGCCAATAAAATACTTAGAAGAGAAAGAACCCTGACTGGAATATTTTCATTAGCATTTCTATCTAGATTTCTATCTAGATTAGTGTTTCAGATATACATCACACCTTTCTTTACAGTTCAGGTACACCTCTGCAAGCAGAACACAGCAGCTTCATATTTCAGTTCATTACTTAAGTCAAACCCCACAGTAACTCTACAAAGTAGGTTTCAATTTATTTTATTCAGTTGATTTCACCTGTCTGGGGAATTCTCTTTGGAATTCAAAACAAGCCCAGAGGGCTGTCTTACTGAAAGATAATAACAAAAAGAGAAAAAGCAGAAAGTTCATGTGCTGAGCAACAGTCATCATTTACCCTTTCAGCATATAAAAATGTAGTAAAGGAATACAATAAACTGTTTCCAAGTAGCAGCAGAGATTTGATAAAATTTTCAAGAAATATGATATTACTCTTTTATACTTTTTAAGTTGCTGAGATTTTTTTATGGCCTAATTCTTTTTGAAAAATGCAAAGCAGAAACTCTCCATTAAATGGAAAAGTAGGCAGAGGTGCTATTTCAATAGTTAAAAGAGTTTTCTGATCTCACAGGATGTTAAAACCATGTCCTAAGAGAAATTTCCTTGACTTATCTATCTTTTCCGGTCATTTTACCATCTCACAGAATCCTCTGGCAATTGCAGTAACTGATGCATGAAAAGCTCATACTCAAAATGTCTTTAGTACATTTTGTTTTCTTGGCTTATCATTTACCTCAAAGCAAAGAGAAGCAGCAAGACTAGGAAGGTCTCTAGCTGTATAAAAGTGTGTGTTGTAGAATAACCAGGTTTCCTGGACCCCCATTTAAAAGAATCTAACACAGTGGTCCTAGAACTTAATTTACTCATTCTGCTTTGAAAACTAAAAGAAAGTTCTGAAAGGCTTACCATCCCCTCAAAGCACCATGAAAAACATAACACACCATCTTCACATCAATATCCACAGCACTGATGTTTCTTCGTACACGTATTCCAAGAAAGAATATTCCTTTTCTGGTACTTTTTTTAGAAAATCTGGATGTAGTAAAATTTCTCATTTTAATTCAGTATAAATATAATAAAAAGACTTCTGCTCTTATATTTGTTGGACATATTAATGTTAGTGTCACAGGCTATCTGTACAGGTATAGTTACAATTATTTGTATTAAACAAGCAAACAAAACTCTTTTTATAGTTTTTTAAATTTCTTTATAAGTTTGCTTAATATTCTAGACAGCATATCAATGACACCTCATTCTTTCTGGAACTTATAATTAAAGGTGTGATGGGAGATCAGATAACAACAGCTTGAATAGGAAAATTAATTTAGTTACAACTCTTTTTTCTCAAAACCAAAAAAAATCCAGTGTTTGAATTACTAAGTCTATAAAAGAAAATAATAACAGAAATTTATGATGTTTTGTCTTTGAAGAGAACAAAATTTGATACTTCATTAAAAAAAAAAAAAAAAAAAATTTGCTCAGATTGAGATTCTCAGCATTTCTAATCCTTAATAGGACTGCTGCCCAAAACATGTTTTTGAACAAAATTTATGGTAATTTATTTATGTAGTATTTTGTGAGCAGGAAAGTATATTTTAGAGGTTGCTAGGAGCTAATTAATTTGAATATTTGTGGCAATATCAAGTAATAAAATATATCAATAATTTTGTACCTTTCTACATATTCATTCTAATATACCTAGATTTTTATTTATAATAAAGGAGAAAAATCCCAATAGATGTAATGTACACTGAATCATGAGTGTTTTCACATGAAGTCTTTGAAGCTGATTAATAGAACTATGACAGCAGATTTACAGTAATGATTTATTGAAACAAAAAACTGGATTTTACCAGTGAAAATTGGTCTCTTCAATAAAATAAACAAAGTTTTACAGAGCCAAAAGATGGGAAAAACTTCAGAAAGATAACAAAATGTGTCAAAAATTGAAACAATAAAAAATGTTTGTATCTGTCGAGCCTCATTAGGAAGGACTACATTTGCTCTAGTGTTTTGCATATGGTATGTCACTGGTATTGGGTATTCTCAGCAGTCTTAAAGTGATAATAAGAGGTAAAATCTTTCTGTACAAAAAACAAACCCTAACCTGGTTTTTGTAGACAGAAACTTTTTCATTTTCTTCTCTGCGAGTGAGAGGATTGCAAGGGTTTTCAACCTTTGAGTGAAATGTCTTGGATTTTGTGTTCAGCTTGTAATGAGACAAAGAAGATACCAGAAATGGGACCAAGGAAAAAAGACAGAAAAGCAAGCAAGAAAGGAAAAGAAAACATAGAGAGAAGAAAGATAAAAATCAAACCCAAAGCTCAATATGAAACAGACAGGGCTTAACAGTGTATTACATTGAAATTATTTTGAATGTACGTGACAATAGGACAGAGATTTCTTCCTGTTACCTTAGCCCCTCAGAAGCTGCAGTCCGAGAGTCACACTGTTCCAGAAATGATGACCTCAGGTGTATGAGGTATAAAGACATCATTGAACAAATAAGAACTTACAGTGGAAAACTTCTTACTGCCTTAAGATTCTTGAACAAAGAATGGAATTCAGAATTGTAACATTTCTAAAGTGATATTTTTTCAAAGACCACGCTCTAAATATGTCATTATATTATTATTGCCAGCATTTGACTCAACAACATGTGCACATTTCTCAGACTAAACTTTTTTTTCTGGTTTCTTTGGCATCTGAATAGGTTTGTAAAGAAATGGTAAGAGATTATTAACTTTTTAATGAACAGAAAAATACTTAAGTTGAAATTTTGTTCATAAAACTCTTGTTTTCACTCCAAATGTGCTCACATTTCTGGTAAACACGGGAAAAAAATCTGTTTATAACCAAACATTTCATATTTTTTGACGTTTTTAAGGAATAAATAATGAAAAATACTCTTGGGATCTTGAACATAATGGAAAAGATTTTATTTTGTTTGGAACACATTAACAAAATGGGGTATTTTTTTAATCTATATTTAAAATTATTCATGTATTTTTTGGCTTAGTAATGTGCAGAATGAACAGTGTCAGACAATAGAGCTACTTCTTTACACGGGAGGCTAATCTAAAGGTCACCACTTATGGAAAAGAACTTGTGAAGGTCAAATTCAGTATGAGAGAAGATTCCAAATAAAATGAACCTTAGGCAAATATAAATACTTCTTTGGACATTTATTACAGAATGTTAATAAAATGAGAAGCCAAATACTGAGCAACCTTTGGGGTTAGACTTTAACGGGCATAAGGATTTCACTACTCTCAAAAAATTTCTGAGGACCTCATCTTGTCTTGAAAATTATCAGAGTTTTGCTATTTGTTTTAAATTTATAAGGGAATTCGGAATTTACTGAAGTGTCCTAAATGGTGATCTCAACCATTCTCCATTAGGTAGCAGAGTTCACACTCACCGATTCTGTCTTGGGGAGTTTCTAGTTCCATAATTATTTTTGATTAAAATATGCCACCATTTGTACACATGCATCACTTAAGCTTTGTGGGAGGAAAGAGAGAGACATTCAAAATTGTCCAAAAGAAAGATGGGATCCTGAAACATTTAATTTCTACTACGAAGAATGTATCACTCTCCATAAAGTAGCTATTTTTATGGTCATTTTTCCATAATGTAATCTCATTTATAGAGAAAACAGTCCACCACAATACTTGTATAAATCATAAGTATTACTGGGATTGCTAAATGACTCTAAAACCAGATGTAATCGCTAATTAAGTATCTTGTAAACACTTAAGTCTCTAAAAAAATTCACTCAAGGGGTTGATTTCACAAACTCCAAAACATCTAATATTGCCTGTAACAAAGGCAGCTAACTGCCTAGGAGTAGTATATATGCTTTACAGTGATCACCATGAAGATACCTCAGGCAACAGACATTTATTTAATAGACATTTGTGTCTGACTTTCTTTTCAGGTAGTTCATGTCATTTTTCAAAATAGCTGTCGGTACTTCAGGCATTCACATTACATTTCAGTACAAGGAAGTACATAAGAGGTGGTTTTTTTATTTGTTTGTTTTTGTGTTTGTTTGGGTTTTTAAATTTTGTGAATATTTTTTGCATGCACAGCACATTTTCACTGTTTATTGTTATTATTCTTTAAAAAAAATAGGTCTTGCATCCACAGAAAAAGCTGATTTTTCAGAAATTAACTTGTTGGCAACGACCTGTTATATGCTACTATACCTTCTTCTAATTTATGCTCATTTCTGTGTGCTTGTTTTTAACTACCATTGGCCAAGATAAAATCTCTGTAAGTTTAATCCAGTTCTTATCTACCTGAGAGTGACTTGATCTTTGTTTATAAAGTCTACCTATAGGAGATTTCTTCTCCTTTACAATGAACTCTTTAAAAAAACTATTTTATGGTGGTAAATTGAGATTATACTCTATAGTCACTATTTGGATGTAATATTTACCATAAAGACATCAAAATAATTTAATAGAAATCGTTTCTGGGAACCAAATCTGTGTTCTGTATCATCAAAACCAGTGAAGTCTTGCAGTATGTTACTCTCTTGTCTGTATTGCATTGTAGCAGTACTACTGTAGCAGCACAGGGCACTTAAACTCCCTGCTCCACTCTCCGTTGTGATTTCAGGGCACCTTGGTAATCAGTGCCAGTACATGCAAGGCATGGTAGATTTTCATAGGCACGCAAGTAGGAATTTGCATTAGCTAGCAAAAATACCATTACACAGAGCTGCTGGGCATAAGTACCTGTCTTTTCAATGAGCACCATGTCCAGCCTGACATGTCACATGCAGAGTCCTGCAAAGATTCAGCTGAGCATGAGGGCTCATTTTCGTTGGGAGCAGACATCTACCAGAGATAGAAATGTCCTCTGTAGCAGGGGAGACAGTACTGTATTACCTCTCAGCAAATATATAAGCTTAACTTAATTAAAAATAGGTATGGTGGCCACTCTAAGAGACATGTTATGAGGTGGCAAAGACAGAAACGATAGTGACAAGAAAAGAATTCACTCAAGATCATTGGTTGCTGCTAGAAGGATAAATACTGCCTGGGTCAATGCAAGTCCAGGGACTGTTTAGTTATAGCTCACTGTACCAACTCCTGTGTATGTGGTTACTGGTTAGTGATGGCTCAAGCTGATCATGCTAACAGCATTTCCCTGCTCTAGAACCTCAGCTGCCCTAGGTGCAGCCAGTAACTGAATTTTAGGAGTTATGTATCTTTGCCATATCCTGTTACTCTTTTTTCACCTTCTTTGGTACAAGATACCAATCTTCAGTACCAGTTAGAACACAAAGCCTCTGAATTTGGAGTTAATAAAGGCCCAGTGCTATCTGATGGCTGTTGAAGTTTCCCTGGAAAACATGGCATGAATGTTTTCCCTGTTTCCATTTTCTCTCAGTTTTTCTTGCCCATCAGCAACTGCATTTGATGTCAAACTGCTCTGCACCACATCATTAGAATGAGTCTAACCTTACCACGAAATGACTTTTGCATAAATAGTCTTCTAGGACAATTCTGTCAGCAGCAATAATTGTATGTTTAGCAGATAGCATTAAACCCAATATTAGGACTGACAACTAAATACTTTTAATTTTGAAATCTGAAACAAATTAATGTTATTTGCAAGTGAACTAAAACAAGAGCCTAAAGGAATACTCAAAAATTGTATCACCCTGTTTTGAACTGTGGGAGAACTAGATTTATTATTGCATGGGAACTTTTCAACCTTAGACTAAAACCAATTTTTATCCTTTTCTAATACTTACATGAACTGCAATCGAAGCTCCTTGTGATTTTGAGCTTAGCCTTCTTACAGGGCATAAAAATATTTTATTCTAATTCTTCTGCCTGCATAAAGTTAGAATACTAACAAACATCCGCTTAGAGCAAAGGCTTGGACAGTCATAGTGCTAAACTGGCTTGCCTTGAGTCTACCTAACACAACTACCCTTTGTTTGTCTTTGCTTCTTTTCTCTATTTCATTGCTGTTCTTTTTTCTTTTACTCCATTTTTGTGTCCCTCTAACCTGTGTTTGTATAATCCACACTTTTGTCAGTTTTATCCATCACTGATGACTCCAGTGCTTTGTTTTGCTCTCTTGTAGCATCTGTTCTTCATGTTAGACCTATCGCTCTCTATTTTTTAGTCCTTCTTTTGCCCATTTGCTTTCTTTCATTTTTGAATATTATAATACTGTATCCCTGTGTACTATACCCCCTGTATACACGACAATCCACAACTGAAAAACCTTATTCTTCCTTTTCAATACTTTTCCCTTCTACTTCATAATACAGAAAATAATAGTGATGACATTTTGTTTTCTCACTCCGTGACAAAAACAAGAAGATCTGAGGAGAGGAAAAAAGGAGGGGAGGAAGGGAGGAAGGGAAGGAGGGAAGAAGGAGGAGAAGGAGGGTGTCACTTATTAGTTCTTCTAACATCTCACGGGTGTCAGGTGAAGAAAAGAATAGAAGATGGGTTGTGCAAAAAAGAAAAACCAAATTAATAGGTCAGAAGCACTTCCTAGAGAGCTGACAATCAACCTTTCTGTACATGTTGGCTAGAAGTAATCGCAAGTCATTTGGGCCATAAATTGTTCCTTGACTTTCTTTTGAAGCTTCTTTCGGTTACTGTTGACATTCATCTTACCATCACAAACCTGAAGCTCTTCTTTGAGGTTAGTAGAAGCAATTCAGAAAACTGATGCTTTGTTGACACACAACTATTGCTCTACTTTTGCTGTGGCTCTGGCAACTAATTTTGTTCACAGTGGGAAACAGTAGAAGCTATTTATTATTTTCTAAACTGATCAGGTATTAGAAGTAAACCTGAGCGTGAAGGTGAATTTTCCCATTGGATTAATTTGATTTAAAACTTCCTTGAACAAAACTCTATGGGGAAAAAAAAATAGCATATACTTTGATCACATAAACCATATAACTAAATGTTCTTTAGGGAGGAAAAAGTAGTGGCTTTTCATGATGTAAAAATTTACCATAGGCTTGAATTAAAAGAGAAGTGGTTTTGTTTATATGCTTTCTGGAACAAAAAAGAAGCAAATACTGTTGTCAAAATGCCTGAAATAGGTTATGATTTATGTATGTTGGCTGCTTTTGCCCAAAGCATTAATGTATTTGGCAGTATATAAAAGCAACTCTATATGTGCCTGACCTTTCTGAATAGTTAAATGATTGATTGATTGATTGATTGATTATTGCCCAGTTATTTGGACTTTATAGAATCTGATATTTTCCTTTGCATTTTTGCTGATGTAGTATATATTAAAGTCTATTAAAAGAAAGATTACTAATGTACTTGGATTGATTTATTTTATTTTCTATGTTTTTTTCAACATTTTATGATTTAAAATCCCCCTTGAAGCCCTTAGTTTTTTAGATTATACACTGTATAGGACTTCCTTTATTCACTTGTCATCTTCTATATATAAAAAGTACATAAAAAGATTTTGTGTGTGTGCACTGCATTTCCAAAATCTGTTAGTAAACTTAAGTACAGTTGTTATATATGTAGCTCTAAAAATGTGCTGTAAGGATGATACTAATTCTTTTTCTTATATGTCAGACTACTTCAAAATAGTATCTGAAATAATTGGTAGATAAAGTTTCTTCACACCTTTAAAATCCAGCTGTGCCTGAATGTGTAGAGTCTTATCACTTTCATGCACATATATATAAAAATATAAAAGAAATATATACTCATCCAACAGTCACAGAAGTTGCAATACAGTCGTTGTACTGGTTTAATCAACCATAATGACCATAATTTTGATGATTTTCATTTGAAAAATACTATATTGAATTTTGGCATAAATGTCCTATTCACATGAAAACTTGTTTTGTTATTTTTTAAAAATATATATCAGTCAGCTATTACACTGATTTATATTTAAGTGCTTACATGTACTTTTGGCACAATCAATCCTCAAACATGCAGATGCTGATTTCCAGAATGCAACGTTTTCTGGTGTAATTACTTTAGGAGGGTGTAGTTTTACTAACCATTTTAATAGAACTAAACATAATTGTTGATGTCACAAGTTTTCTTCCTGAAATACTGAATTTGTAAGTAAAATAGATATCGTCCATTGGAAGCCAGATGGTACATAAGCATACGAATTTAAGTACTTGCATTATAAATAATCAATTACGTTTCAATGAGTTCATCTCACTTGGCATGTGGTTTAAAACTTTGATCAGCTAGTTTAGCTAAAACAGTTACAGAACAAAATCTTGAATATTGTAGGTTATTTAAGACTAAATGTAGCGACTAAAAGGGGTGGGGTTTTTTTGTTTTTTTTTTTTTTTAAATTCGTCATAATACCACCACATACTGTTGGTATTTTGAGGAAGGAGTTATTATCTCTGCCTCTTACATTGAAATGAACAGTGTGTGACATATTCGATCTGCTCTTTCTGCTATCTGTTTAACATCTGTTTAAAAATGTGGTTGTAACTGAAATGTTAATTCCAAACAGAAATCAACAGAAGTCATTTATGGAGAAAGCATAAGGAGGAGTTCAGATTACTATGATGAACTAATTATGCTTCTGTGTTCAAGAGACTGACTATTTTAATTTATTGAGCCTTAAAGGTTCTTGCAGGGTATGAAGGATCATGTGATTGTGGAAATGCTATGATGCTGCTATATATGGGGGTTTAAAAAGATTGATGTACTGAATTGGGGAATTCAAGAACGTGATAAATTTCGAAGGCTGATTTTTGGAACACCTTATCTATTTCACTTGGAAGAAGAGTGTTGAAGACGGACCTATTTTTTTTCTTGTTTTTTTATGCATGTGTATCTCCCTGTCAAGAAATCCTGCTAGATGCTGCAATTTAACTCACCCTAATATAATTAAAAGAAGTTAGCTTAAAACTAAAATGACTCTTGACTAAAAATGTTCTTTGCCCAAGTTAATAAAATTAAAAAAAAATACAAACCAGCTCTATGATAACTGAGCTGTTAACTCATATGTTTTTTAGTGAACAGAGTTTGGATAAGATTTGAGATTTGTTAAGGATTACAGAAAATATGAAATCCGTAAGTCACATAGCTCCAAAAATAAAACCTGAGTTGAAAAGTGATTTTGCAAAATAAAATTATTGAGAATGTATTATTTTTGTGGGATGGAATAATTTATTTTCAAATTTGATTTTTCTCAGCTGTCTACCTTGTACCGCGATATTATTTCAAATGTAGTAATTTAGAACTGAAAGTGCTATGTTTATTTTCCAGATAAAAATATATCAGTTTCTCTCCCTTGTAAAATTATTTATAGCTCTTATACATATATATACCGATAGGTGTATGTATATATATGTGTGTGTGTGTGTGTGTGTGTGTGTATGTATATAAGTACTTTGTTTCAGGTACTAAAAAGAAACATTTTTAAGTGTTTGTATAAATATTGCTTAATTTGTGTTCTCTCCATCATAAATAGTTCTGTATTATGAGCTACTGTCATATAGTGCTTCTTACATCACAGTGTGGTAAAGATTGTCTTTAGCCCTCACTTTTGAGAACAAAGTCATGATTGGGAAACTTGAGAAGTAATGAAAAGCAGATTACAGATAATATAAAAATTTTGAGTATTTAAAAAAAAAAAATTGCAGTTAAAAAAATGTGGCAGTTAAGGTGGGAGCTATTTTCCTAAATGTACACATTCACCTTTGACTTTGAAAAATGTACTAGCAAGTACCAAAAGAAATTGTTTCACTTGTAAGCAGTATTTGAATATTGCTGTAGAAGTTAGAAGGTAGGTCTACAGTTTCTTAATGGAGAATCTCAAGATAGGTACAATAGGGAAAAAAGTATAAGGAGAAACAGAATGGACTACTATCTTACCCACACTCCAAGAAAAAGGAATAAAAAGGCTGGGATTGCATTAGTACTCTGGTAATGTAATGTGGGACATACATTTAATTAAGACGCAGGTCTATTATCAGTACAGGCACTTTCTGTCATTTATATCTTTCCCCACTACAAGCATAAAGACACCAGAGCTGATGTGAGTGTAGAAACAGAAAAACACCTCAAGTTTGACTGCCTTTAAAAGATGTTCTACCTATGATTGGGGTTATAACAGCTGTGAAGCTACTGTATTATAAACAGTTCATCACATTTTCCAAGCTGGCAGATGTGTCCACAATGGGATTTTTTCTAGAACCCAAAACTGTGATTTCTTAGTTCTGGTAAAGAGGAGGAAACGCTATACTGTGCAAGAGAGAGGCAAGTCTTCCATTCACTACCTATCAAGTTGTTGAATTTACTCCAGTTTACTGCTGTTTCAGTCACAAGGCTCTAGCCCTTTTGTTCAATGTGAAATAAATAGCAGAACACAATTTTCACATTAAATATCTTCATTTCAAACCACTTAAAACAACAAAATACTGTGTAAGACACTTGGTTCCCCTGTGCCTTTTGTTTAGCATGAGGCTGGATGTTCTCCTTCTTTTTACAGATGTGATGCAGAACACATCCTAAATCTTTGTGTATTATGTTCAACCTGCAAGTCCTGTTTTATGGATTTAGACAGTGTGATGTGCTTTTCGCTACAGGGCTCTTAGGCACAGTTTACTGCTGCTCTGTGCACAATAAATATATAAATAATTTACTTGCTCTAGTCTATATAAATGATTTGTTTGCTTAATGTGTTGGAAATAATTTGACATATTATAGTTGCTGTTGTTGTTGCCACAACATTACTACAAATAAACAAGATCTATATCTCGTTCAGTCTTCTGGAAACAATTTTTAAGCTCTTTATTTTAATGTTATTTTTACAAGTTTTCTGCTAATAAATACACAGTTGTGTTATGCTTAGAGAAACAAAGACTTAAGAAGGAAATATTTTTTGAATAATCATTCTCATTCTCATTTAAACCAGTATTTATATTCATGCTCTCAGTAACACACAGCATATAGAAAGTAATCCATGAAAATGTGCAAAAAATTATTGCAACCGCCCCCGCATCTGACCTCAGAACTGTATAACACAATTTTTACACAATCTCTCCATTGTCATCTTCATGCATCCCAGTCAGAAAATCTCAAATAAGTCAGAAGACCTTGCCAATCTTGCTTCCTATGAGAAATATGACATAATTCTTTTTTGTTGACAAGATCGTAAGTCTCATTTTCACATTAAACATATGGAGACACGGATATTTGTCTCATCATTATGAGCACTGTATTAACCTCAAGAAGATCAGAGAGCAACTTTGGTGTGTACAACACTATTTCAGATTAAAATACCTTTCAAGACTACTAGAAACTGGACTTTATAAAGCCTATAATTCACTTATAATTCACTTTCTTTGCTGTCTTGCAAGATGATTTTTGACTGTTTGTTTACTCCCTTCTAGTGTGTGTGCATCCTGGCCTTACTATTCACTATTTCAACCTTGCTGCAAGTTAGAATTATTCACTTCTGCATGGCTTTTCTGTGTAAACATAAGCAGAACAAAGCAATAAGAAATATTTTCATGTTTTCATGTCCCATGTCACTGTGGTGTTACCTTTCATTTCTGCGGGAAGCTTGAAGTCAAAGATACAAATACCTTTCACAATGAGTGTAAACAGAACTTCTAACACCAATAAGGAAGATGGGTTTGGAGACCTGTGTTTAAACTTTCTATCTCTTTATCATTTGTCAAAAAGTGGCTTCTCAGTTGACAATCAAGCAAACATTGTTTTTACCCATATATTTTTTTCAAGAAGGTGACTGTTAGTGACATTCTGAATGTTTTGGAATTTATTTTTGTCCTGTAGTCAGGAACCCTTCTTTCACTGCAAGATCTCTGGCACAATTTTTTTCCTATTTTTAAAATCACAAAATATAGCAAATAGACACTACGTCCTAACTTGTGATTTTCCATGGTATTTGGAAACAAGCAGAAAAATAAAAATAAATAATAAAAAAAAAGTTACTGCATTTCATGAAGAATCAGGAAGCAATTTGTTCATCTCTGACATGGCTGCTCTTTATTTTTAAAGATGTCAAAAAGAAAGTCTTATTCTGAGGCTATTGCTGAAGTGTACTTTTTAAAATTTATTTTCTTATTTTGCATATCTTTTCCTAAGATAAGAAATATTAGCAATATTTAAGCTCATCAGCTGTTTACTTGGTATAAAAACTTAGCTTATGTCTCATTACACTACACAAATTTGCACAACTTACCAGGAGAATGCAATTCATATATTTGAAGGGAGCCCAGAAGCTTGTAGAACTGTACGACCATTCAGTTTTAAGTTCATGTGCAGCAAGTCCCACAATGAACTTTTACTATTTCTAGGCTAGCTAAAGTATTAATGACAGACATTCAAATGCTTGTCTGTGGGTGTGTATATGAACTAATCTGTCAGGAAGAGGAAAAGTAAGAAAGGGACTATTGAAACTCTGGAATTTTAAAACATTTTTTTGGCCAATAATAAAACCTCTGGTATTCCATTTTTATAAGGTATAATATAAGGCTTTATAAGGCATTGGGAAAAAAATACAAAGTAGATTCAGAGCATCCAGACAAAAAGTTAATTCATGGATACACTATTGCTTAATTAAAATCCATTATCAAAACCAAAAAGGAGTAGCATGTTGCAAGTCCATCTTCCATTTGTTACAGCCTTCATGACACAAAATTTTGCATCAGAATTTCTTTTATGGCACCTGATTCACAAAGTTCAACATTGAAGAAGCATGTGAAGCCACATACATATTATTTCCAGCTACAAGCATGGTTTTTTTCAACAGAACAAATACTCATGCTTTTTTTTCTTTTTTTTTCCTTTTTTTTCTTTTTTTTTTTCTGTCTTAACAGAAGCTTAAGCTCAGACGTAATTCCTTACTACCTGTTCTAGGAGAATATGATTTACATTGGCCTGTAATAAATAATTTCATTGCCACATTATATGAGCCTTAGGACATTAATTTATCTTCTGCTGCATCCTCTTTCGGTTTTTCTGTATTTTTTGACAATAAATAGGTTGGATTTGTGATAGGAAGCCTGCATGTTAACTGTATTCTAGAAAGCTTTTATCTAATCTTCAAATGTCAATAAATTCTGAGGACAGGCCACATGAGTAGAGAGACGGGAAGCCTGAGCAAATTTTTTTCCACTCCGTAGCAGTGGACAGTTCTCTGTCTCAGCAAGTTACTTGCAGGTAAGAGCATCAGAGAAATAAATGCTAGGTGGGTTCAGAACAAGTGCAAAATGGGCTGGGAGTCCGTATGGCCAGAGGAATGTATCACCCCAAAAAGGACACAATCTGTGCCTTGGGCTGCTGAGTATGGTGAGCAACCCCACCGTTTCTCTCTACCAAACCTCCTTCTTTCATGATAGATCCTCTAATTTTTTTTTTTTTTTTTCCTCATGAAGAGCTCCACGATGATCAGCAGAAAGGGAGAGAGACAGTAAAGAGGCATGAGGAGTGACAGCCGAGTTCAACGAGCAGAGCAGGGCACTGGGCAGGTGTCTCAGTGATCAGCTACCCCTCTAAGCACTCATTCTCCTGAATGATGCTGAGCTGCCCTCGGCCTTGCCCACCGCCCTTCCCAAACTACTTCAAGAAAGAATGCACTTCAAGAAAAACTTACTGTGTGGATTTTGAAGCATTTGGAACATTTCACATCTTTAAACAAAATTACCTCATTCATAAAAGCACTAGTGTTCTGCTATGATAAACTAAACTAGCCATGTCTAATTCACATAATTTTCACACAATATCATCCTACTTTGTGTTTTAGCATAAGAACAGCCATACAGTGATAGAATAAACGTTCATGTTGCTCAGTATCATGGAGTCCTACCCTTCCAGTGGAGATAAAAACAGTGCCTGAGAAGGTAAAAAAGGAGAGTAATGATAAAAGGATAGTGCCCACCTCCCCTCCTTAGTACTCCAAACTCCAGCTATTTTCAGCCCAGGGAACTTTCTGAGCAGAACATAGTTCCATATATGTCACTACTTCTAGAGATTTCTCTTCCGTTTACTTGACCTGTCTCTGCTTGAATTCTAATGGGTCGTGAACTGGTGTCCGCTTGTGTATTAAAAATAGAATCTGGCCTATTATTTTCTTCTGGGTGCACACACACTTCAGCAGCATTATATGTGCATTTTGTCTCTCAGCAGAACTCAAAGCGAAAAGGCTCTTCCTTTCAAGTATGTTGCACTAGGAGTTTGAAACTCATAAAATGATAAATTTTAAGACCTTGCCCACTTGAAATGCTGATAAATCTGCACCTGTTTTGTAGACTTAGGTTAACATCTGTAAAGAACTCTTTCTGTGGACTGTCAAACAGAAGCATTAACAGTACAGACAGTTTTAAAGATACATCCTGATAGACTATTGTTAAAAAATATCTGCTGTTTCTTTCTTAGTCTAAAATTTAGAAGCATGAAGCTATGTATTAAGATTTATTCTACTATAAAGGACTCTTCATTAGAATCAAATGTAAAAATATTGTAAATCTTATTTCTTATGGTCTCTACTTAAAAATTCACTACTGGACAGAATATTGAAGGAAATGTACCTACAAATGATTGCTGATATTGTTTCAACTATATTCATTACCTGGAGAGGCTGTTAGCAGTAGCCAGGTTAAGACGACCTACAGATATTTCTTTAAACTTAAATTATTCTATAATTCTGTATGTCTAAGTAGAAGAATACCCCAGCTAGCTAAGAAACAACAACAACAACAAAAACCCAAACAAAACCCCCCCAACCAACCAACCATCCAACCAACCAACAAAACCCTAACCAAACCCAAAACCAAATCAATTTATAAAGTGGTCTAAAAATGCTAATAACTGCTAAGACACTATCTTATATTCTAAATTACCAGATTTTATTCAGGCAACCTAGTCTTGATATTAAGTTGTGAAATTGAATATGAAGATATTCTGGAAGAAAACCTTTATTTTGAAGTCGTTACTACTCTAATAGAAAAAAACCACTAAATAGTTGTGGTGTAAGCAGGACACAAAGTGATGAACTGAATTAAGCAAATGTTCAAAAGTAGCGTGAGTAAACAGAAAGTCAGACACCGCTTTAAACAATATTTCATGCTGAATTTCTTGGAAGACAAGAGTGTGCAGATGTCAATAGAACTTCTAATAGAAAATGTAAATTTCTAGTTTAGCAAATACTGATTTTTAGAATACAGATTTATTTAGGTTCTTGACCAGAAAATAGAAAAGATTTAAGATTTTGAATGATTTGTTTCACAGAAAATCCACAACAAAATAAAGAAAAAAAAAGACAGAAAAGTGAAGGGATGTAATATTCAAAACATTGATAAATAGTCTTATCAACCTTATTTACAGGCTTATTTGCAAATTTCTCCTGGTTTGTGAAAACAAATTCAGTATAATATTCAACAACTAGCTGGGACAAATACTTCAGTATGCCACCTTTAATTATAATGCGTGATTTTTACAGGACGTTCTGTTGGTCCTTCAAATTGGCTGAGCATTTTAAAAAGACTACTGTATGAATAATCAATAGAAGTGCATGCTAACAGGTAGAAAAGTACCTGCAGTATACATTTACAGTATTGTAGACTTGTAAGTATTTTGTGAATACTATTAGTTGTCCAAATATTATCTGTTGGAATGAAACTGGCCCAGTTCTGTTATGTGCCACTGCTCTCCAAGACAAACCCTTTCTTTGAAGAATTATATGCAATTTAACTGGTGCATAATCTTCATGTTTACTGTTAATAAAGGTGTAAATTGCATATGGAGCAAATACTGTCCTCAACACTGTTACCTCATTCAATTACCAGCTGAATTAATTATCTTGTTCTTCTTCTGCAGTTATTAACTCACTATTTTTCTACAACTGCTTCTGATAGAATGTTTTCCTATCTAGTAACAACAAATTTCAGGTCCTTGATGGAGAATTGTTTGTCTAAAACCCCTTCTCTGCCACATAAAATTTTTATCAGCTTTAGTGTACGTCAAAACCTCAATTTCATTTTGTGGGGTTAAGATGTACAATTGACCAGGTTACTACTCTATATTTCCAGAGTTCTTTAACAGTTTCGCTCCTTTCTTCAGTTATTTACCTCACTGTGAAGAGTAGGATTTTGGTTGTTACTTTCTAAATAGAGGGAAAACAGCTTTTTATGGAAGTGTTCAAAAGGATTTGTTGATATTACTTGCTTGTCATGAATGAATATGGCTTCAGGGCTCTCTTCCCTTAGACCACTTTACCATATATGTGTTAGTTAAAAAAGCACTCAAGGAATTTTATATTGTCTTTACTTATGTTAACTTGTGTGTAATAAATAAAATATCTGTATTTTTATAAGGTTAATCACAAAAAGAATATATTTCAAAAAACCCTGGAGGAAGTCTCATATCTAATTGTAGTGTGTAAGCTTATTCTCTCCCTCATAATTTTCTTCCATAGTATTTGCAAGGAAAGATGTGCTGAATACTGTGAAATTTTGTGAAAGGGAAGAATACCCAACAAAATTTTACAAAAAAAAAAAAAAAGAAGAAGAGAAAAGAAAATTTCAGAATATTTTTCAAAACCTGTTTTAAAATGTGAAAGACTTTAACAGTAATGGATCATTCTGAAACTAGGAGTTCTGTAAGTAAAGCTAGTATTTTCCTTTCTTTACATTTTAAGTGTGAAAGTAAATAACCTCTGCTTGTTCTATTTACCTTGTCAGTCATTATGAGCCGAGTTTGTAATTCTCTTTTTAATTTACACTGTACACATTCCAAGCAATGTTTTTTTCCAATTACATTTGTTGAATTTTTGTAAAGAGATTTCACATTACTTTTTATTTGTTATTAGAATTCACAAAACAGTTTCTCCTACAGAAGCCAATCTTTAGCTTAGAGTAGCCAAGTTCTTCCAATTTATTATGCAACTTTTTATGAAAGTGAGTCAACTATAGCAATCAGAGATGGCACCTACTGTCACATTTCATTTTCCAGATATCCTAGCACAAAAAATATACATACGGGTTATGAAAAACTAAGTTAAATCTACTACTGAATAAAGCTTAAAACTTAGATTCTTTTTATATAAAATTTAATGAAACAACTAAAAATTTAATGAAAAAACTGAGGGAAGTTGTGCTATTGCTACTTCAATATATGATTTTAAGAGTATACTCATTGCAAAATTCAGTCCTAAAAGCTCATTACATCTTACACACACTTTGAATGGCAAAGCAGCATGATGTAAACTTACAGCTTATTAAATGCAGAAATTCATGGTGCTGAGTGCACTGTTAGTCCTCACTCTCCCTGTCAATACCTCTGTGGCTCCCCCCATCTCTGCCCATAGCCCAGTTTGGGATCATCAGCAAACTCGTTAATGGTGCATTCAACTCCTTTATCCAGATCACTGATAAACAGAGTGAACAGGACTGGCCTTGGAACTGCACCCCGAGAAACACCACTAGTGACCAGCCAGCTGTAGCTTTGCTCACTACAGCCCTCTGAGCTCTGCACTTCAGCCAATTCTTCACTGCGAAGCCTTGAACGCATCTGCTACCTCCTTTGGAATGCTGGGATGAATCCCATCAATCCACATGGACTTGTAAACTTTCAGTTGATGCAGCCAATCCCTTACTATTCCAGTGTTCACAAAGTCCCCCAAAGTTCACAATGGTCCCCAAGCTCAGGACTGGACAGCCCAAGCTCTGCTACTGTTGCTAAAGACTGCAACACAGAAAGCATTGTATGCCTTCACTTTTTCTTCACCCCTATTGGTCAGATGACCATCCCCAGCAAATATTTGTCCAGTGTTTACATTCCATCTCCTCTTGCTATTAACGTACTTTAAAAAGCCTGCTGCTGAATCAGCAGCTGTGGTGAAATCACTCTCCTTGGACGGATGCGTATCCTCTTCCCAAGGCTATCTCAAATACTACACTCAAATACCCACCCCAAAGGTATGACCATCCCTGAATAAGAGGCATGGCTAGAGTCAGTCAAGCTCCACCGAAACACAAAGAAATTGTATAAGAGTGAATTAGGAATGGGGAAGATTTGGGGAAGACTCGATTGTAACTCCTGGAATCAGTAAATGGGCTAAACCTGTCTTCTCCCCTGTAGGGAGATCAATTGCATAAGAACCATACTCTGTGAGCATTGAATGATGATCTCACACCAGTTTTATTGGGTACTAGAGCTTGTCTGCACAGTGCTTTGAATTACTATATTACTTTAAACGTGTTTTTGCAGTCAGATGCTGTCAGATCACCAGCAGTCTTTGAACCTTAACCTGTCACAATTGTATTAATTAAGAGTGTTATTCTGTAAACTGTTAATGCAAGTCTTACAAGAATGCTGGCAGTTGCTGTCAGTGGGTAGAGGTGTGGGGACCCAGGAGAGGGTCTCTCTGTTTGGAATGTGACCCTGAACAAGTCAGTCGAGTCGCCTTCTGATGTGGTGGACTGCTCAGTGGCAGGTCCCCATAGTGGGACATTGACAGAATGGTTGGGCACAAAGGGTCCCAGGTTTCCTGGGGCTCTGACAGATTAATCAAACACTAAGGGTTTGAGTAAATCTACCCTTTTCACGTGGCAGAGCAATCAAAGTAAACCCAAAAAAACCAATTGTCTTTAGGCCCATAGGCAAAGCTTCGCTGACTTGAAATAACTTGAAAGGAAAGATTATTTTTTTTTCCCCTTTCCTCAGTACCTCTAGCATTCTGCCAAAACCCCTAGACATATCAGTTTACAACATTAAGTCATATTTCAATAGTCCTGACTGAAACCTAGTAGCCTCTGCTCATGTTTTTGTTACACATACTGTTCCAAAATTAAAGAAATTATTAATAACAACTCATGTCATAGAATGTCTTTAATCAATGAATATATTATAATCCAAAAAATGTGAAGTTCCCATGTAATAAATCTATTCAGCTATCTAAGAAAATATACTCTTCCACATTTCAGAAAAAAATCATTTGTCAAAGCTCTCTTCATATTCAGAACACAGATAACCTGTAAACCTACATAATTCGGATATAATACCCTCAATAAAGGTGATAAGACAGCCATAATTGTTTCAAGAAGCTACCAATCTTTCTCGCTTTTCCCCTGTTTTCTATTACAAATAAGCAATTCTATTAATAAACATTTCTATTAAAATGAAACCTTACCATAGCAAAGACAGCAAAGTTTAGATGTATTTTTAAATAATTTTTATGGCCATTAACAACGTCAGTATCAAGCCAGAACGTTGAATGTCTTCTGGTAAATACTTGCACAAAGGTCAACATCTCCCATCACAAGTATTAAATTCTTCTTTACTGAATTATATACATTTTAATAGAAAATTCACAACATAACAGGAAGAACTAGAATTCTAACCTTGAACACATATATAAGATATATTCATTGAACTCATTTGAACTCCAAATTGATTTTTACTAAACATTACTCAAGGCTAAGTGAATTTTAGTTAAAGAGTTAGTGTGGCATCATCTGTCCCTCTAACAAGGATGTCAAAAATAGCCTCTGGTCTGCTTCCAACTGAGCTCTTATCTTTTGCAGAAACCCATCTGCTGTAACATCAATGAAGATGATTTTTTTCCCCGAGTATTTTTCAAATGCATTGATATTTATCTTAGGTACTGTAATAGGTATGTGTATTAAATTTACCTATTACTTTACATTTGTAATTTAACTGTAGACAACAAAGATAATATTTTTTTTTAAGGTCCGTGTAATTAATTTAAGGAGGATTTGTAAACCAAAGCAATTTTGAGTATTTCTTTCCTTTGATATCTGAATTCCTTTACAGAGTGAGTAGTTTGTCTAGTGAAGATTATATGGGAGGAAAAAGATGCTCCTGGAGATACTGGATCAAATTTAGACCAGCAGTGAGAAAACACAACTTTATTGAGTATTATGTGCAGTTTCATTGCAGCTGAAATTATCTATGTCTGTGAAATTTACAGTTTGTAAACACAACAAGAAAATCATGCCACTGTCACAACCAGAGGCAATGGGTACAAACTGAAACACAGGAGGATCCATCTGAACATAGAGGAAAAGTTTTAACTGCGAGGGTTATGAACATACATTCAGGTTACCCAGAGATGTTGTGGAGATATTCAACAGCCATCTGGGCATAATCCTGGACAACTGTCTCTAGATGGCCTTACCTGAACAAAGGTGGGGTTTGAGCAAAATGACCTTGATGACTTTCTAGCCTCAACCTATTCTGTGACTGAAGCAATGGCCTAAGATGTTCACATAAAATAAGGTAAAGTAAAAACCGGAAGAAGATTGCAGCACACTTGTCAGCTATGTTGTTGGGCTCAAAGATCAGCAATGTAGGGATTATTTTCACTTTTTTCCCTAAGCTTGATGAGTATTTTCAAATTAAATCGGTTCCTTGGCTATTCAGAATTATCATCTATGAAACAGGCAGAGTTTTTGTCTCTCTTACTGGCATGTTGATTAATTCATGTGCCTGAAGATATTTTACAGAAGCAGCTAGAAAACCACTAAATTTATTAATATTAAAATGACTACAAAGTAGTTTTAGTAAAACTGGATAAGAAGTTAAAATAAGGGAGATTGAGTGGGAGCAGGGATTGTTTTGAAGATTTGGTTGCACAGATGAAGATTTTTTTCTGCATTGCTAACTTGAAGCATAAGATAAATATTCTTTATTTGCCACTGTACACACATAATAGATGAAAATAGGTCTGGTAAGAGAAGTTAAGTTTTACTTCAGGAAGAAGTACATGTACATCTAGCCTCAGTGTTGAAAAAAATAATGAGTCATGCTGTGCTCCTAGGGAGGTAGCAGTAACCATTTCATCTTCCAGAAAGACCTGACTACCTTTGCATCTCTCATTGGATAATACAATATCTAATTAAACAAATAATTATCCTATTGACCAGCAGATCCCTAAATTGGATGTTTGATCCATCCTTAATATCCCACTTTATAAAATTTAGGCAAATTCAGAGATGCCATCTTGGGCATATTTATAATCTTTACTCTGTAATGGAGACACATGCTTACTTTTAACCGTTTGTTGATTCCCTTCCTTTATTTTTAATTTTTTTTAACAATTCAAGCTTAGGCCCAAGCAGTAGAAATTTATTAGGAAAAATAAGGGAATAAAAACTCCCCCCGCTCATTATTAAATATTTTTTTTTTCATATTCAAGGGGGAAAAAAGCAATATCTACACAACTTCTTCACTATAATTATTCTTCAAGTTTTCTCAACATTAGAATTTCAATAGATAGTAGAGATATTTCAGATCAACATTTGTACCCAATCCACAGCAACTGTCCATTTGTCATTGAAAGAATAATGCAATTCAATTTAGCTTAGCCTGCCTCTCACTGAGGGAGACTTAGACTAGTGTCTGAGGGTAATGGGACTGCACAGTCAGGAAAACAGACCAGAAATTTAAAACAAAGGGAAAAATGTCATTCTAAAAGAAAAACAGCATTACAGGAAAAAAATGTTTCTCAGATGAAGAAAAGAAGTGCTTGGGGTGGGACACTTCATTGTGGTGAGGAACAGGTGTAAAGGTGTGGCTGAATGCTTGGAAGGAAAGGGAATCTGTGAAGCAGCAGGAGCCAAGAACTATTTAAGCTATTGCTATCAAGAAAAAGAATGGTACTGGCAAGCCACTAAACCATACTCTTTGTAAAATCAGGGTGATTACTTCGTCATTTGTTGCTATCAAAACAGTAAGAGTTCATCTAAGAATAACCCATCTGCATTTACTTCTGGAACAGGTATCCTACTCCATCCCTCCCCCAATAATCATCCATTGAATGTTGGAGAGATCCAGCTAAAAAGACTGGTAAAGGGATGTGAATTTTTCTTCATAGATAGTAATAAAAATTGATAATTTCTCTGCATATTTCTAAAAAGTGCACTTATTATTTTGATTTTATGAATTATTAAAAAAAATTGCATAGAATCCTTTTCTATGCTTACAGTGAAACAACTCAGGTGGTATTCCTAACAGAAAAGGATAAGTAATAAGCTGAGTAGAAGAAGCTTGGCTCTCAATATGTTTTAATCCCTACTGCATTCAATAATGTAAACTTAATTTTATACCTAATATAATACAGCAGGACTAGACTGCCAGGGACAGAGATGTAGCATCTGAACAATTTGACTTTTCTTCCTATTGCTCTGCAAATTTTCTAGATCTTATTGCAGCCTTTTCTATCCAGTTAAGCCTCACACTCTGAGGAAACACTTGTCTTCTCTTCCAGTGCCCAGTCAACTGTTTTACAATGGAAAAAGACAATCTGGAATAATGGATTACTCCAACTGCATAAGTATTAATGAGCCATTTGCTTTATGGTCCTACACCTAGATTTCCTTTTATGACATCAGTAAGGATTGGGTTTTATATCATTGAAATTGCAACCATAGACAGGAATGTAGTAAAACTCCTGAACTAGGGATAAGGGAATCATAATGATGAATTTGAATACTTCCATGCGTGTAAACTCACAAAGCTTCCAAACTACAGATACACAAAATCCCTACAGAACACTCCTCTAATATTTTTAATAACTCAAGAGATTGAATGGTAAAAGGTTTTACCCCATCCCCCCCAAGTTTGTGGGAACTATGAAATCTAGAGGAAAAAAGCAGAAAATGCTTAAACCATATAAACAAACTTACAGGTGATGAGTTTTATACTGTTAGGGGGAATACATAATCTGTTGAGGGCAGCTCTAGTTGCTGCTGTTTTCAGTAATTGGCCTTCTTTATTGCTACATGAAGCCAGCACAAAATTTCTGTAGTAACAATGAAAAAAGTGTCATAAACCATGGACTTTAAGACTTACACCTCGTTAGATTATGGAGAGACATTTTGTGAAGAAGATGAATGGTATATTTTCAGTAATATATTGTGGAGAATATCTGCACTGTCGTAGGTATGAATAGTAAATGAAAATCATAAAAGCAATGAAAGGTGAGAATTTTTGTCATTCTTAAAGTTGGGGTTTATTTGCCCAGTGCAACAAAGCTTTCCAAACATTGTTGGAGAAACCAGAATTTTGCTTTTATATCCCTTTTGCTCTTATATCCCTTTTGCTCAAAGTTTAATAGTATAGTTTGCGCTTCTTTAATATAAATTCTATTAAGGAAAACTCATTAACTGTATTAGCCGTACCACTCTTTTTCTCAGGTAATCACCAAACTTTCAAAATGCAAAGCTGTAAAGACCTGCTATAATGCAGTATTACAAAAGTATTACAAAAGGTGGGGTAATGTTAATATGTTCCATATTGGTTGTTTCTTTTTTTCAGGAATAAAGAGAATATTTAAAAATATTTTGTAAATACTCAGATGTTTGTGCATGTTTTTCAAAAAAGTAGCAATCTTTTGTCATCTTTCAGTTTTTTAGAAATTACTTTAAAAAGTAATTATGAAAACAGCATTTTCTGACATTGACATTAGAGGCTATTTAGTACTCACAAATGGAACATCTGTAACAGTTGGAATTACTAAGTGACTACAAGAGAAAATGAATCATTAACACCACATACAGTGCTTCTTCTGACTTATTTTCAGTTAAAGATATTTTATACATTTAAAAAAACCTTCATTTTAGAAAGTCAATGATCTATTTTCCCAAGATACTTCAAATAGTAATAGTCGCGATCGCTATATTTCCCTAAATTTTGAGATAGCATATCTCATGAATTAGAACTACCTTAGCTTTCTTAAAATGGGCTAGCCAGTGTTTCTGCTCCTGTGCATTTAGCTTCTGTCTGTCTTACCAATTTGTCCTTCTGTCAACTCTTTAAATAACTATTCACATATTCAGTTGTTGAGGTTGAAGTTATCTAAATATTTTTCTCAACTAAATAATAGCATTTCAGTGGTTTATTGTTATTGTTTCAGGTTAGGGTTTTTTGTTTGTTTTTGTTTGTTTGTTTGTTTGTTTTTTAATACCAAGTTACCTTATAATAAAAAGAATTTTTAAATTACTAAATGCTTTTTGTCTATTCCCTCCACCACACTCCACTTTATTTATAAAGTTGCCTGCAATATCTACCTCTTTAAAAACTTGCTGTTGATTGGATAATGACAAAGCATGAAACCTAAAGAAGGAATAATAGTATTCTTAATAGTTCTATTTATTGCCCCTATGGTTAGGTTTTCACAGGAAATACACTCACTTCTCTATAAAAACTTATGAAAAGCAGAACTGACTCCTCATTGTGCCCTAGTGACTTCTGAATCCAATTCAACTCATTGTTGAAGCTAAAAGCAGAATTTTGCAAAGTTTTAATTACAAACACGGAATGTCAGCATTTTTTTTATATTGCCAGAGGTGTGAATTTCTGTCTGCTCCTGTAGAATTGTAGCTTCAGGAGTCAGCTACAATTAAGGTGCAACTCTAACACTGTGGTGCAGTCCCTGCCTTCATATTTTATCTCTCCTGAGTTGTGTTTTGAGTGGAATGCTTAGTACAGATAGACTACTGATTAAGCTATGAGAATTATTAATAGGAAACAACATACCACTACATTAGGCAACACTCCATTGTAGTAATTAATAAATCAATGTAAATAAATGCAGCAAAGACTCTACCTTACCATGAAAATCTTTTGGACATTGACTATTAATGTCAGAACAGTTACAGGGTTTTTATGTAGAGTATTCAATTTTTTAAGACATCTGGGGTTTTTTGTTCTGTTTTTAAACAATTATCTTCCCAATCTTCACAGTCTATATTCTGAAAGTAACTCTTTGAATCTAGCCTGTGTAAGGGCTCAGAAGTCGACATTTTAAGAATTTCTCCTCTTATGTAGATGTCAGCTATTTAATATACTGAGATCCCACATTTCTGATATCACCGTTGCTTGAATATATTTTTTGCATAACATTGCATATTCTTTGCCATTTACAAAAGAGATGGTAAATTAAGGAATGCTTTCTTCTATTCTGGTATCTCCCCTTAAAAATCAGATTCAAAGTGGAACTGCCTTCTTACCTTTAAATAAGGGTGTAGTCTCATCCTCAAAAATGTTTTGAAAGGGAGATTAATTTGCAGATTGCAACCTGTTGCTTATACTATATGATCCATTTCCCAAAGTCTTCTTTCAATTGCTAGATTGCAGTGTTATTGAGTAAGAAATTAAAAGCACTCCTAGTGAAAAATCAAAAAACAAAAATGGAGCCTTCTAGGTTAGAATGACCATCGAAATCTCAGAAAGGAGGACAGCAAATGAGCTGCAGTTATTACTTACCTCTTCCTGAAAATGATCGATCCTCATATTACTTTTCTTGGAGATTCTTCTGTTCTCAGTCTTAAATACAGTAACACTGACGGAGTCATCTGTCAAGTTAAAGTCCCTCACAAGTACAAAGACTGATCATTGCAAGGCTTCTGCCAGCCTTCTGTAGACTTCCTGATCTGCCTGTTCTTCCTAGTCAGGTGGTCTGTAACAGAAAGTACATCCATCCTGCTGACCTTTCCCTTGATCTTTACCCACAACCACTCAACCTTGTCATCATTATCTTTGATTCCAATATGATCAAAACACTCCCTAACATACAGGGCCACCCCATCACCTCTCCTGCTTTGCCTCTCTCTTCTAAAGAGCTCATAACAACCACTGCAGCACACCAGTTGTGAGAGCCATCCACCACATTTCTGTGTTAATAATTACTATGTCAGAGTTTCCTGCTGCACCATGGCTTCCATCTCCTCCTGTTTGTTACCCATTCTGTGTGCACTGCTGTAGATGCACTTCAGCCGGGCTGCCGACTTCAGCTCCAACACTGGCATGACACCCCTCAGCTCATTTCCAGTGAGCCTGGCTGTATTCCTACCCCACTTCAAACCTAGTTTAAAGCCCTCTCAATCAACTCTGCCCTCTGAAGGGCCATAATCCTTTTTCCTGTCTGAGGCAGGTGGACCCCATCCATTGTCAGCTGTTATTGGTGCCGCGTAAACCCTACCATGATCAAAAAAGCAAATTTCCACCAATAGCACCATCATCTAAGCCATATACTAAACAGTCCAGTTATCCTGTTCCTTTCAATATTCAGCCCTGGTACTGAAGGGATTGAGGAGAACACAACCTACGCATGGACTCCTTTGACCACGTCTCCCAGTGCCCTGAAGTTTGATGAGCTTCAGTTCATTTTATGGATGACTTGTTTTGTATATACATATCCTTTACCTTCTAAGCAGTGGTACTTAGCTAAATGCACACTATTAAATTATATTTTTTACGCTGAAATTTGTTTATATGGAAGTGCTACAGTGACAAATTGAGTGTAAACTTCCTAGGAATAAGGGACAGAGTTTCTGAAGAACGGGAGACTGCACAGAAAGGGGGATATAGATGTTTGGAGGACTACAGTCAGCTGCTGTCTGAGAAAAGAGGAAGCCTAGGAGGAGTTAACAGACCTTTCAATAGCCACTGATGCTTTTAACTCCAACTTCTTAAAAACCTTCTTTCTTTAGTAAGGAGGGAACCGAAAATTGAGTTTTCCATTGAGGTTTAGCATTGTTAGATTACCAGTCAAATTACTGTTAAACACCTTTAGTTACACGAAATGGTACCAGAAAGCCCAGCAATCAAGACGTTCTTGCTGAGCTTTGTCTCTACAAACAAATCCTTTTGCATAACATAGTATTTGTGATTGTTGATAGTTGCATCTCTAGCTTTGAACAAAGGCTGCTCAGTCATCAATAAATTAGACTTTAAAGCCCCTTTTCATGTAGTCTTTAGATGTAACTTTCTAAGTGTCCTTGTCAAAGTAGAGGGAATATTTTTGCAAGGACAAAAAAAATATGTAAATTAAAGCGTCTTGGATGATCCTCTGGATGTCACTGGGGCTGCATAATTTTTATGCATTTTTCATTACATTTCAAGCTAAGTATTATAACATTTCCTTGTAAAAATGCTTAGTTTAATTTTGAATCCATTATTTTCTATTTGGTCAGCACTGTCTACCTTTCTGGGATTTAACATAAAAGCACCTGAAAAAATAATGAAGCCTTTTCTTGAATCCCTGAAATTGTAACACTGCTGAACAAAGTGGGACAGTGAATACAATTAGTGGTTTTTTACCTAACACAAGTTGAGTAGAGGACAAGGAGGTTTGAAAAGCAAAAACAGTAAACATGAATATTGCTAATTGGAAAAGGTTATTTGTTGATAACATAAAGATATTAATTAAAGCCTGTGCATAATATAAACCACAACTCAAAAATCTGTTTTAACATTCTTCCAACTACTCACCATGAGATTTAATATGAAACTGTAGGGAATAAAATACCAATTTTAAATAAAAAACTCAAAATAGCGTAAACTTAGAAGTTGCACAGCTCCAAAAGCAAATTTTGAGAGGGCAGTGCTACCCTACTAGCCTATTAAAAAAAATTTATATACTAGCAAAAGCTGCCAAACAGCATCATTTTCATCTCTGTAGAGGTTCAATGGAAACACTTAGTTCTGTTGCAAACACAATTTCCTGCCAAAATCATTTTTTGTGGAAAATTTTCCACCCCTTTTTACTTACAGCTTGTGCATGGTTTCACTGCTGAAGGCGCAGAAGTATAGACATTGCAATTCTAAACACTGAAAGGCAGATGTAAAGGAGTTTTCATGTTCTAAAGGAAATAGAAGGTGGTATCTGGAAGACTAGCAATCCAAAATCATAGAATCATATAATCATAGAATATCGTGAGTTGAAAAGAGCCCACAAGGATCATCAAAGTTCAGCCTGGCTGGCACAGGACAACTCCAAGAATCACACCATGTGCCTGAGAACATTGCCCAACAGCTTTTTGAGCTCTGCCAGGCTTGGTGCTGTGACCACTTCCTGAGGAGCCTGTTCCAGTGCCCAAACACCCTCTGGGTGAAGAACATTTTCATGACATACAACTTACACATCTCTTCTCTCAGCTTCATGCCATTACCTCGGGTCCTGTCACTGGTCATCGCCAAGAGATCAATGCCTGTGCCTCCACTTCCCCTCACGAGGAAACTGTAGACTGCAGTGAGGGCTCCCCTCGGTCTCCCCTTCTCTGATCTGAACAGAACAAGTGACCTCATATGGATTTCCTTCAAGGTCTTTTGCCGTCTTTTTTGCCTTCCTTTGGAAGCTCTCTGATAGTTAAATGTCTTTCTTACATTGTGGCACCCAAAACTGCCCCCAGCACTCGAGGCGAGGCTGCCCCAGTGCAGAGCAGAGCAGGACAATCCCCTCCCTTGCCTGGCTGGTGATGCTGTGCCTGATGCCTCCAGGAGAGGGTTGGCCCTCCTGGCTGCCCGGGCACTGCTGGCTCATGTTCAACTTGCCACTGACCACGACCCCCAGGTCCTTTTCTGTAGGGTTGCTCGGCAGCATCTTGTTCCCCAATCTGTACGTAAATCCAGGGTTGGATGTAAATACAAAATGTACAGGAGGTACAAACATAAAGAATTGAATAGTTCAACTCTCCAGACCATGACTATTTTCCTGTCTTTAAATTGTATTATTTTAGAAATACTGCTAATATGTCTCAACTTTCTGAGGTCCCATTGTCCTAAGCTGCACCAGAGAACAACCCAGGTCACCCTGTCTGAAAGGTAACTTCCGGCATAATTATTAATTGTGACTTTACCATTCCTACTTATTTAATAGTAAAAAGGCATTACGTTAGAGGAACTGTGATGCTAACAGCCTCTATGGCCCATCTTGGAATGCTTATTAAAACTCCTTCTTTTTATTAGTGCATTTTAAGTTTCAATATTTCATTTAGAATTGTCAGTGTTTGCAAAAAAATAATAAAAGTAATTATATGTATTGGAGATAAATAATAACATGGAAGATGAAAGATAGCTGTATTTTTAGTTGAGATGCATTTTATTAAAAAGTTTCACAGTACATTGTATGTTATGTTACTGGCATAATATTTTATCTTCAGTTCTCAGGTTTATTTGTGGCTTAACAATAAGTGTAAATAATTGTCTAACAGGTTGCCTACCCCAAAAATGCTGAGACATTTAGTATTAGCGTTAGTGAGGGGAAAATATTTTCCATTTCTCATTATTTAATGTTATAAAGTTATTCTAATTTTAGTTGCATATAATTGCTAATAATATTTACTCACATGTATGGAAAACAGAAGCAACGTGGCATGGATGATAATAATGTCTGCAAGTTTTAGCCATGGAAAACTGCTTTTTTAAATTTTTAGTATTTTCAAAATTAATTAGGTTGGAGTAGACCAATCAAAATTTTATTTCCATCTTGCTCATCTTACTTTCTAAATAAAACAATTGAATATCAAATGAACAATAATTTTTTGCTTGAATTTTGGCATAATGCTGTTTCCCACTAAGTTTTAGATCTCATGTTTTTATGTGTAATATTTTTACCAAATCCAGAGCACTGAACAGTACAGATCTCACTGAAAACATGCAGTCAATTGGTAACAGAAACACACAAACCTTGAGACTGAAAAGCACTCAGACTATCCAAGTGTCATCTGATAGATCACCCAGACCTCCTAAGAAACAGCTATGAATCTACAGATTTTCTGTCCCAGTATTTTACATGGGCTATAGAAGATCACAGATCATGATGCCCATCATAATTCTAAAAAAGAAATGTCTTAGGCGTAATTTTTTTTACTATACTTTTCTCATTGGGGAATACTATAGAACTGATTACTTCAGTGATTCCTATCTTAAATCTATTAATAGATTTTATTTCCTTTTTCCTGTATTACCATTTAGACTTTACACTTTTGGGCTCTATGTATTCTTTCATACATTGTTACACTCTGAATAACTTTGTGCCTACTTCAATTTCAAAACATCTTCCTAGAATTAGTACCCAGAATTATATTAAATACTCCAGATGGGATTTCATTAGGCTTTTTTTCACTGATATTGCCTGTTTCTACTGGAAATACCGATACTGATGTATTGCCTTTTTCACAGATGAATCAAATTTTTATGTTGCAATTTTGCAGTGATCAATTAATCCATCTAGGCTCTTTTCCAAGCATATAGTCAATTTTCTTTTTTTTTTGTTTAGTCCCCAAACATATGACCATGATTTTTTTTTTCATTTTTACACTGCTTCCCCTTTCCATTCCTCTTTGTAACCTCTCTCCAAAATTTTTTCTACTTTTAGTACTACTCATTACCATCTTCTTTCTTAGCATACAATTCACTGTTAGTCATCAGATGTCCTATGTTAAAATAAGAAATTATTCACAGAATCACAGAATATGCTGGGTTGGAAGGGACCTGAAAGAATCATTGACGTCCAACTCCTGGCCTTCCACAGCACAATTCCCAAGAGTCACACCATATACCTGAGAGTTCACTTCTTGAGCTCTGCCAGGCTTGGTGCTGTGACCACTTCCCTGGGGAGCCTGTTCCAGTGCCCAACCACACTCTGGGTGAAGAACCTATTTTAGTATCCAACCTAAACATCCCCTGACACAGCTTCAGGCCATTCCTATGGGTCCTGTCACTGGTCACCACAGAGAAGAGATCAACGCCTGCCCCTCCTCTTCCCCTCACAAGGAAATTTTAGACTGCAATGAGGTGTCCCCTTCAGTCTTCTCTTGTCCGGGCTGGACGCACCAAGCGACCTCAGCTGCTCTTCATAGGGATCATTTCTGTGGCCTGGTGTTTGACTCGCTTGGTTTATGAATATTCTCAAGAGATCTGCAATTTCGTGCGCCAGTTCCTTCATGCATAGAGGTAATATAATCATCACAATTTGAGTGCATTAGGACATAGACAGGCACATCCTCAGAGTGAATGAAAGTCCTTGAGCATTTCCTCACCACATTCTTATCTTTCAGATGCTTGTCTTGTTAGGTTACAATATAAAGAGCGGTTTATTGCACTTAGCACTATTTAGGGAGCAGTGGATAAACTGTGGGTCACAGTTGCACGGGAGATGAAACTGCATCTGAAGATGGAGCTCCCTGAATGTTTTATCCAGTTCAAACATGGAAATTTCCATGTTCATGCTTTCATGTCAATTCTACACTTGGCCTCTGCTTATGCAGAAGTTTTCAGAGTCCTTCACAAAGACTTATGTATAATATTTACCTTGCTTTTAATGCAAAAGTAGATTCTTATTTCCATTTCTACTGTCAAAACTCCTCTTTCCCTTACCTTGTCTGGTAGCTTTTTGTTCATATTATTTTTGTCATCAGTGAATTCTTAACAATAGTTAATATGTTTTGCAAATTTTAATTTACTATAACTTTGGCAATTACTATTTCACATATATATCTTTGACTTTAAAGATTTAAGTGCTTGTTTTCTTCATTCCTTAAGGCCCATATTCAGCTTATGTGGCGACAGACTATCACAGAAATACCATATAACTGCTCAATTTTTCCTCTGTAAAAGATTCCAACCTGAATGAATATTTCTGTATGTATGAAGTCCACAAAATGGTAGACGACTCTAAAAAAAATCACACATTACCAGCACTTCAAACATTTATTTGAGAAGTTTCCCGTATATTAAGGATGCCCCTCCCGGGGAAGTGGTTGCTTTGGGAAGACAAGTAACATTATCTATGGACATCCTTCCTTTCTCCCCCTTTCCCTGAGGCTTTATTGCTGAGAAGAACATCATATTTTATGAAATATCCTTTTGGTCAATTTGGGCATCTGTCTCAGCTATGTCTCCTCACAATCTCTTGCCCTTCCTCAGTCTTTTTGCTTTGAAAGCAGAGTGGGGAGAAGGCTTTGGTGCTGTGCTGGAACTATTCAGTAACAGACAAAATACTGTGTTGTCAATGCTGCTTTAAACACACATGCAAAGCACAGCACCATATGGCCTGCTACGAAGCAAGTGAGGTCCCTCCAAGACAAACCCGGTACAAAAGTGAAGAATATCAGTTTTTATTAGGATATAAACTCCTTTCAGGCAAGAAAAGTTCAGATGAAATATTACCGGTGCATCCTATCAAATAATAAGAAAATAGCTATATGTAACCGAATGCATATCTTTAATCCACTACAATATTCCTTAAACTTGATTATAAGTTATAAAAAAATGATCAGTGATAGAGTAGATTTCTAAAACCATCTGAAAACAGTGGCTAATTCCAATGGCGTAAAGACTTAAGAAACCTTAATTTCCTTTAGAAAAAAACATATGCAATTCTGTAATGAAGAATACAGTGCAATAGCATGTACCACACAGAGTCTGCCCTACTCAGTGATTCTTTCTGAAATCTCTTTTCTGTGGCACCTCTACTACAGTACTACTGGTTTTCCGCTGCGAAGCTGTGAAGTTGCAAATCAATGAGCTTCCATGTACCACTTCATTGACCAGACAAATTATTTTGGCACTACAAATTCAGATGGATTATCTGAAAGATCACGTTTCCCTCATGATGTTGAAACTCAAACTTACAGATTTATAGAATGTTGAGTTACATAACTGGAGAATAACTTCAGCTTCAAAATATTTTTCCAGTCCCACGGCCTTTTCTGATGTGGTTGCATTTATTTATCTGAGTGTTTCCACTGGATTGCAGTATTTAATTTTTGAAAATCCGTGTTTTATTAATTTTTTTCTATGCCAAAGAGCGGTTCTGTAGGAGAAATATGACTGAAGAGTAAAAGTTAAACTCAACAAAACCTCAAGATTTATTGTTAAGTAAGGAAAAACAGGCTCTTTAAAACCAAAATTCAAGAGGTTCCATGACATCAATACAATTGTGTGTCTACTCATAAAATGAGCTGTTATAACAAAAATTTCAGAAAAATGCTATTTATAAAAACCTAGACTATTATAAGAGAGCAACCACGAAAGACTAATCAGATGATTTATCAGTCTCTACATGTCTTTGATGAACATCAAAGTATAAAAGCCTTCACCAGAGGGCTGCAAGATTTAGCTGAAAACAGAAGAGGTTAATACTAATTATATCCAATATGCGAAAAAATTCCAAGACACACAAGCAAAATAGATTTTTTTTCCTCAAAGTTATTCATCTTCCCCTCAAGCATTCTATTTTTTGCTGTTCACTAAAGAGACAAAACGATATGACAATACGATTAAAGATGGGTAAATATTCATGTGGTGTGAAAGTGCCCATTACAAGCCTAATTTAAACAGTTTTCTGAAAGAAATAGTGCTAAAAAGTGATACCTAAATTTTGGGTTATCCAAAATTGGAAGTGGAAGAAGATGGTCTGAAATAAAATTACCTACACATGGTATTGCAGAGCCTTGATCTTCACAGAGTTTTTCAGTGTCTTAAATTTTGTACCCTGCAGATTTTGGAAGTATTTATTAGAATACTCAGGAGTTCATCTAATACAACATTTCTTGACATTAACTGTCTTTTTTCACAGCAAAGCTGTAACCTGGCACTTGGCTGTTTCTGCAAACTGTTTGCATAATTCTTTCTGTTTGATCTAATAGTCATCCATTTAATGTAATTCCTCTAATATACTTTAATATATTTCTTATCATTCTGAAGAATATTATTTTTTATTTCTCACTTATTCATGAACAGTTAATGTTTACTGGTTCTTGTGACAATCTTTCTTGTTCTTTCTCTTCTGCTTCTGCAGCATCTATGCACTCCATGTAGCAAGAGTCGTAAGAGAGTTCAATAGTCTTTCTACCCTTCTCACAAACTTAAAACACATTTACAATTGAAGCTAAAATCTCCATTATGGTAAAAATAGTAAAAGTAGGCATTGTAGATATGTGTTTGAAAGTTGACAGAATAGCCAGCTAAGAGGAAGTATGCTGGGCTCTGAGACCCAGGGAAGAAACATTGATGGATTGCTCTCATACTTGGTGGCTTTTCACCTCACCTTCCACTGACTTTTGTGAAACCCTTCTTCCTGCTCTTTTTTCCATTACAATCCTTTCATTTTGTGTAATCTAAAAGCAAATATGTTACGCTTAAGGATATGAATTGACACCCCAAAAGAATCTTTAATAGAACAAATCTAAATCAAACTTTCACTAACAATGAGCAGGACAGGTGTTGCTGGTTTATAATACGAAACAAATGCTAGGAATCAACCACATATAGAAAAGAAATTTAGATTACACTAGTTCAACATCAGACGTCATCCTTACTTTCACTGGGAGACGTGATAACACTAGTATTTATGCCAGCATCTTTTGAAAACACCTGCAGGCAACAAAGCAGAAGGTAGGAAGGGCTTTAATTCTTGCTCATCTGTAGAGAAAAGCTGTTTACTTCACTTGCACTTATGTGAAGTAAAGTTAAACTTAGCATTAGCTCAGGTTAGTCATGGGTAATTATGTTGTACGTCTGCCCCCATGAATGTTTCTGAACTGTCATTCTCAAAGTTTGCTTGTTCTGGTGCTAGAGTGGGTGTTTTAAACCACAAGTTTCCAGAAAAACAGGCAGCATAATTAAAGTCAGATAGTGGCAAGTCTGGCATCTACATTTTATAATTAACAAACGAATTCTTGATTTTTCTTTATACTGAAAGGCTAAAGTTTCCTCAAATTAATATTTTACTTAAAGCCAATATGCCACATCATTAAAACAAAAGTGGTTTGTTGGGTTTTTTTCCATTTAAAAGTTATGAAAGTAATGTTAAGATGTTATAAAATCAAGAGGAAATATTATAGGTAAAACCTTCTTTTATTATAATATGTCTCTGTGATATTCTTTAAAAATACTGAATCAGTTTCAAAATTCCATTATTGGATAATTTTATTGTCTTTCATAAGTTCTCACCAGTTTATTTTATATATCTTTTTCTGATTGTAGCAGGCATACTCCCCTGAAGACAAACCTCTTAATTCTTAAATTGCCTACAACTTTCTTAACAAAAATAAACACATAAATATACAACTGTATATAAATTTCTTATGTGCAAAGATTTTTCAAATTTCTGAACATTTGATGACAAGAAGAGTATGGAAGTGGAAGACCGATTTTCTAACCAGGTGAATAATGACACTCACTTTCCCGACAATAACAGGATTTGGTCTACATACAGTGAGAAACACCCTGAAAGTCTAAAATGAAATTAATGTATCAGGTTTAAATTGGTAGTAAGAAAATTGTGTAAATAATTGTGGAAAAATATTATTAAAGGTTAACATTTCTAAGATTTTTCTCATGCAAATTTGTATATGAAAATATTGGAAGTCCATACACACAATTATCTCTGCATGACATTGTCCTTCTCCATCTTTCTTATAAAGTGTATCTTATACTATTTTTCTCTAAAAATTATTTTTTAAAGTGAGGTTCCTGTGACATGACTTTAATCTTTGTAGAACAGTAGAATAAACCCAAAATTTTATACCAGTTACAATAAACAACTTGTCTATCATTGCACAGGATATATTCCCCTCTCATCTTCATTTCCCTAAACTAGTAGCGGATACCAAAACCATGCGGAGCCATCAGAGTCACCACATTCATCCTTTTGACAGTGCATTTGTAAGACGAAATCCTTTAATATTTCTATTTTGAGGCTGTATTTTCAAATGGCCTGAAGAAGTGATTCACTGCATGAAAAGAAAAGTCAAGTTCAATGAGGAAATAACATATTTCAAAATGAAGAGACAAATACCTGAGTAACTAAAAAAAAGCAGGACAGGAGTGAGGGCAATTTGCATATATTTGTAATTGATAAACAAGAAAGATTATTTTCTTTATTCTTGTCAAGTTGTAATTGTGAATGAAGACATTCAGCTCCATAAGGATAAAGGAATTCCAGCAAACTGGTGTCAACTGGAAAAATACTGTCCGAAATCGTTTAAAGAGTAACAGTTCTTTCCAGTACATGTGTGCCTAATTTTTTTTACCCAAAAAGCTTTAACAGATATTTGGATTAAATAGCTACAGTAGCTAACTAAAATCTGAGCATTACACTTCTAGAAAAAATTGTGTGTTCTGATCCTCACAAAGTCCCATAAATGCAGAGCTCCTTTAATTATAATCCTCTGTAAGTGCACTATCTTAAACATAAAAGTATAATGGTTAATATTTTATTAGTTTTAATAATTTCCTTCCATCACAATTTTTTTAAACAATTAAATTATAACTGGTTGTTATCAGTTTCTCAATATACCCGAGAAGATTTTCTTATTTTTCAGTATTACATTATTCCTAAAAATTTATTCAACAAGATTTTGTTATTTAAATATCAATATCTGGTTACCTGAATATTTGCTTCATTAAGACACAGGTCAAGTATAAATTTTAAAACCTGTCACAACTAGTAAAAGAAAAAATATTTTCTTTATAATTATCTTTGCCTGCATAAAAAGATTTAAGTGAGAACACATTCAATACTTTATCATATACAGCAATCTTTTTGTCAGTGGTTCAAATACCAGTGAAGCTTCACAAACACCAAATGAATATTAGTATTAAAAAAAAAAAAAAAAAAAAAGACTTTTCCATGAGTTTGTAGGTTTTAGGCTAATGATAGAGAAATTAATGTTTGATAACTAACCGAGGATAGAATAGAGAACAGTGTTTATTCAAATTTTGTTTTGCTATTTCCTACAGATTTCCTATGTGATTCCCTATATTTTATTATCTTATTCACCAAATTGTTTATTATACATTGTTTCTTAGTTTCAGTTTTAGGTAGATTAGCTCAAATAGCGCTGTCACTTTCACAGGTTACAAGTAACAACATCTATGTACCACAATTTCATGCCTTTTTTTCATATTCTAATGATATTCACAATATTTCTTTTCTGCCCCTGTTGTTTACAAGCAAATAAGAGAGATTGGTGAAATGACTAAGTTTATGAGGATAATGGTGCTTTTGCTGTAGATAAAATTTTATTGACTATGAAAAGAGAATAAAGTAAGAGTAATTAAATTTATATTTAAGACTCTTTTATTAACAGTAATGTTAAATACCATTTGGAAGAATAGAAAATGTATTTAAAAAGTGTTACTTCTTCAGTCTAAAAATCCTTTTAAATTTCTTATTTATCTTGGCTGCATTCTACCAAAAGTTTTGGCTGAAGATACAATTTACACATATCTGCATAGAAGTTCACAATAGCTTTCCATAAATCTAGGCAAACAAACCCTTCAATTTACTCTCCAGGTAGAGAAAAAAGGGACTTAAGTTTGTGTTCCAAAAATTTGGAATAGATAAAAAATAAATTCCCTTCAAAATGTGAGACAGTAAGGATGATCCCTGTGGCTAAAATAAGAAAGAAACAGCTGCACAAGGTTCATAGTTTTCTTATGCAAAAGAGCCTCAAACTAAATAATTGATTTTTTTTCTTGTTCAAGACAATGGAAGTGAACTGAAAATTCCATTTCTCCATTTCATAAAAGAGTAGTAGCATGTGGAGGGGAAAAAAAAAACAAAACAAAAAAACCCCACAAAAAAACCCCAAAACAAACAAACAAAACCAACAACAATCAAACTGACAGTAAAGGACATTATCAACAGAGTTAACAATGTGCCATTCTGTGTGAGCATGAAGCTTCAGGATAAAAAACACATTTAAAAACAAAAACATTACATCAGTTTATCGTGGCTGTAATATCAACATAATTGAAAACAGAGTATAAGAGATATATGTATCCAACAGATCATAAGTGAGAATTAAATCTCATACTGCCAGAAGGTCAAGAAAAAAATGTCAATTTTCTTACTTTTTCTTACTGAATTGAAAAGGGAAATCATAAAATCACTTGTAGTATCTCTTCTGCTCTACTACCCATGCTCCACCACTCAGCACTTCAAGTTGGAAAGTTACTGCTTCTCTAAAGTTGTAACATATCCCAACACATCCTAGCAGCACATCTCAACAACCAGAAGTAAAAATGTGATGTATTTGAAGGAGCTATTAGAATATTACAGGCAAAAAGTTCTCTCCTTGTAGACACCAGACACAAATATTAGAGTATTTGTGCACTGTTAATAGCTATTTCCCTGAATACATACCTACTGTCAGAAGGCATTGTTTGAACTAGCCCTGTGTGTTTGGTTATATGAAATGACATATGTCTGAAGCCAGAAGGCTGTTCAGCAAGCAATGCCCTATCATATGATACGACATATGTGTGCACCCAGGCTACGGAGCCACCACATTAGTAAGGGCTTTTCTGACTTAACAGATGAGCTCTCTATTTATATGATACCTATAAAAGAACATTTTCTGCTTCTTTAAGCCTGCTTGTAGTAGGGAAGCAACAAAAAACTGAAAGAGTAGAAAGCAAGTTCTTTCTTACTGCTGCCCTCTTCCAAGAAAATGTGTGTGATACTTAATATGTCTGAATTTAATTCAACAACTCTGTAATTATGGTTTCCTAAGAGATGCCATTTATATGGTACTCTGCCATTTTCTGAAGTGATGCAGTTAAAAAGTTAAATGTCTTGCAGAAACTTCTGGTCATGCGGGAGCTGTGTGAGCTAATCTTATGCAATTCTATCACTCCCATGGAAAAATATATCAATGCTATTAAAGTACTGCAGAGAATATTTATTTAGTGAGCAATGACTGAAACAAAAGAGAAAGTTCTGGGTTTAAATATGTGTACTTTCTCCCATCTTTTTGAAATAAACTAAGCCAAACAAGAGTAATTCCAAACAGTTAACAATGTAATTTAAAACTAACAAAATCGTGGGGAAGCACATATAGCGCTTATTAGGAGATGCAAACTCCAATAAGCATGTACAGCTTCCAGCTGTAAAGTACTTAACGCACCCATAAACCAATCTTCCTACAAAACTATTTAGTCTTAACTTTACTAATTAATTATTCTGAAGAGAGTAGAAAAAAACATCTGTTGGTATGTCTACTGCTGGAAAGAAAAGGTTAAAAGTGGGAGAATGGTGAGGCGGATAGTAAATTTGCTCAAGTGACTTTGCAGCTGGGAATGCTAAGAATACCAGGGTGGGAAAACTCTATTTATTATGCCCAATGTTGTTCATCCTCTGCCTGTTTTGTGAAATAGAATTCCTGTGTACAGGTATCACACTCTCACAGACATGCTTGGTCCTCCTGCTGGGAGAGAAAGAGATCATGAAAGCACGGGCTCATGCTAAACTGCATGTGCACGAAGCCCTTTGATTTATTGCAGACCCTCACAGCTACGGCGTCTGTACCAGCACAATTTTGGACCCACAATCTGTGAGTGCTGCCTTGAATGTCAAAAGGCGTCGTAGAGAAATCAAGGTGACATCAAAGTTCATGATTGTTTATTTTTATTAAATATTTTTTTAGAAAGAAAAATGAAAGAGATTTCCCAAGACAGTCTTATATATATCAAATCAAATACATCGGCTAAGTAGTATCAGAAGAACATACTGGAGAAGAAGTAAAGGACAATGCAGCAGTAAATGGGAAAAGAAGAAACAAAGTGAGTGCAAAACTAATGTTGATTGGTTTGAGGTTTTTTGTTGTTTTGTTTTGTTTTGTTTTGTTTTTTTTACTTTTTACTGTAATTTTTGCTATATATTTTTTCATGCTCACACTTAGAATGTGCAAGTGGCCAAATTTTGGAGAGCCAAGTTTCAACAGCTGTGGAAAATTTTACTTCAACAAGGCATTAAATGTTGAACATGCTGAAATTAAGATATTCATCGTCCCATGTATCTTATGAGTAGCCAAGATGTTTTCTAGAACAAATCCATTGATAAAAAGTAAATTATTCAACACTTTAAATTGTTTCTGTTGATTAATTATTGTCACAGTTATAAGTGTTTGCTTCAACCACATTTGAATCTATCCAGTTCAGAGTCCAGCTATTGCATTTTCTTGTATCTTTGCACGGTAAAGGGCACAGACGACTGGGACTGTTCAGGATGGAAAAGCAAGGGCTTATGAGGACTTTATTGATGTCTATAAATGATGGGAAGGGGTAAGGACAAGAGAGATGGACTCTTTTCAGTGTACCCAGTGACAGGAGCATGGATGAAAGGGGCATGAACTGAAAAGCATGAAATTCCGTCTGAACAGTAAACACTAAATCATTACTGCGAGAGTGGTCAAACACTGAGAGACGTTATGGAGTCTCCATTCTTGGAGACACCCAAAATCCAACTAAACACTGTCTCTGGCAATCTCTGTAGCTGACTCTGCTCAAGTAGGAAAATGTTGGACTAGATGATCTCCAGGCGTCTCTTTCAACCCAAATATGTCTGTGATTTTACGTAATAGTTTAGGGGAAGTAGTATGAAAAGAATCATGATCACATGGTTTATATGCCCCATAGAAGGAATTTCCTAGTCTCTGATTGTCTAATAAGGTGGTAAAAGAAGAGGAAAAGGAGGAAACAGAGAGAGAATAGATAACAAAATGAGGTAAAGTATAAGTTAGGAGGGACTATGAAAAATATAAGAGACTAGAGAAAAAGACATGAAGAAATAATGTAGAAATTCCTAGCAAAGACCCATTTAGCTGTATTGTGTGATGTTTAAACAAGAGAAGCAAGAGTAAGAAGGAAAAGCAGGTCGGGAACTGAGTATTTTGGAAAAGACAACAGAAACTTTTCAACACATACTCCTCAAGCCCCAGAATAGACTGCTATAGACCCTTATGCTTCTAGCTCCTGCAGAGCGATAAACCTCCTTCTTCTTACTAACAGTGATTTGGTCTCTACATGAAGAAACACAGATGGCACCACCTCCTGTCTTTAAAATTAAGGGCAGAATGCAAAGCTGACAGATATCCTCAGAGAAGAAAAGACCACCTTCCCTCTCTCCCTGGATTCGCAGACAAGACAAATAGGGAGGGAGAATAAGAGGGTTAATGGAAACAGCTATCCTCACTGACGTTATAAACATCCTGTTTAAGTACATTCTCATCTGTCAGCACCTCTAATTCACATAGTTTAAGGTGAAAATTTTAAAGTAACATAAAAGAATTATAATTTCTGTAGTGTACCACTGACTGTATTCAGATAAAATCTGAGAGTAAAGATATATAACTACCAACACAGGAAAAAGGAGATCAGAAGCTATGGGTCCTCATTAAAAGTGAGAGTCTGCCTGGTTTCTTCCTGATAGGTTGTGAAAGGAATTGTGAATTTTTACCAGCACATTTCTAAAGTCTGCTTAGGTGGTAGGAAACACCTTTCATAGATTTTGAAAATCGTATGTTTGGTTAATGAGGCATGAAGATAATTATTCATCCCTTATTTTCCTCTTCCCCTCCTTATTTTATCAGTCAATTTATCATTGAATTTGAAGTGAAAAATATTTATTATGTATGTTATATTATGCTAAGTTCTTATTAAAACCTTACTGCTGTTTTCACGCAGATGAATAGCTGTACTGTTGTTAATAGATATATTAATCTAACCATGAGTTTCAAGGAGCCATAGTACAAGCCTCTTGCTGGCAAAGGTCTACTTTATACAATGGCAAGGAAGCTAATATGAATGCCTGAGTCAGTAAATAACTTGCATCTTCTTATTTTTCAGTCGAATGTGTTTTTCAAGGAGAGTTTATTTATGCATAAGCTAAATTTTTAATAGTAGCATATATCCAAGGTTAGCTTCAGATACCTGAATGTCATGACCAAATAAGCCATGAGACATACCTTGAGTATAAATCTGCTGAATACTTTATTTGTAGTATCCTGGTAACTACAAGTTGAATGAAAATGTAAGATGTTACATAATGATCAATTATCATTCATATATTCACAGTAGCATTCTTTCCTTTGTTTTTTTCTGGCTGGGCCATATCATTAAACAGAGAAGCACAAGATATCAGCTTGAAGGCTGAGGTACATTTCACCAGCAAAGGACAAAGCTCTAGTGTATTGTAAACATCTCAGTAAACAAAACTCTTGATGAAAAATTCTGGAAGTCACAGGCTGCAATATTTAAAAATACAGATCCATAATAAAGTAGGTATTTCAACACGGCTTGAATGTGTTCTGAATATTTTCTTTAAATTATATAGGTTTTACTGTTTATGAGAATGTACTTAAACCAAAAATAATACAGAGAGAACAAATAAACAACAACAAAAAAAATCCCAAATCCCTTTCAAGATATTTTTTTAGGAAATATTTTAAAATTTGACTGTTCTAAAATGGCTTTGCTGACATTTCTTTTCCATTTTTCTGATTTCTTAATGGCAAAATGAAGCTACATAATGTATTAATTGAAAAAACCAAAAGCACAAACAAAAAAAGCCCCCACAATTTATTGTTCATCAAAAAACCCTACTCTGATATATTCACATATGTCATAGTTGAATGCCAGAAGACAGCTTTATAGACATATTAATTAGAGGAAACTAATTTCAATAATCCAACAGATATAACACTGAAAGTTATTACCGAGTGAGAACATGAGTAGAAATTTCTTAAATCATGCCATATTCTGTTATATTAGTTTTACTTTAAAGGTTACTTCCTAGCTAGAAAATATATAATTGCTCCATCTGCCAACCCTACAGCATTGCAGTACTGTAAAAAGTGCCATATGTGGAAAAGTCAGACTGTTGGTCTGTTTATCTAATATATATACATCCTGTAGAACCTGTGAAATCAAATGGCAACACCTCGCAACAGATCTCAAAATACATCATGAATGTTTATTTTTCTGTTTCCCTTTTAAATAAGTGTAGGTGATATGGAATTGTTAGAATGAGCTAATCAACCTTATTATTGTATCCAGGAAGACAAGATGATTCTGCTCACCACTGTAGACCTGAGTTTTCTGAAGAGATACACACATTGAAGAAATGTAATTCCAAATTTATATTTTTTAAGGACCATGAGGTTTGGACAAAATAATTTATGCAAATGCCATACCTTTTATTTCTATCTTGTAAACCTCTGGATGCAAAATTTGAAATTTATGAAGTTAATATTGGAAACTGGCAACGAAGACTGTTTGTATGAGAAGTCTGGACTGCAAGGAAGTGTTAACTTGACCTGTTCTTGACTGGTTCTTTGTTGTTGTTGTTACCAAGTGAGCAACACCAATTCACACACTGAGGGAAGCTATTTCAATTTTTGATCCTAGTTTCCACTAATTAGGGAGCTGGGTGGTACCCCACAAAAGGCTGGGTCCCCTATTATCAAAACTTAACGCTATTTACGTATTCTAACAAAGTAAGGCCCTAGAATTCACTTCTTACAGATTAATAACTTCTTAACTAATTAGCACTCAAATCCATATTTGCTCATTATATCTCTCTGACTTCCCATGTTAATTACTCCACATGTGCGGTTCCCTTCATTTGAGTCTGGACTCCATTTTGAGGAGGTGGTCTGTGAACTCCCACAACCAAAATTACTTTTCCGCCAGTTACTCCTCAGTTCTGCTGACTTCATTCCTGGCGGCTGTCATCCAGACTGCCCATTAATCTTGGGATTGTCTTCCCTTTTCCATAAAACAAAAGATTAGCCAAACATGCAATGATCACAATGCAATTGTAACTGTCCAGCTAAATCTACTGATTAACAACTGAAAAAAGAAGTTTGCAAGGTTTGATTCAAATCTTGAGGGACTCAACCACATTTTTAGTGTACAAGAGAATAGAAAGTTACAAGTGATTACTATCTGAAAGCATGATATATTCCTTAGATTTTGCATCCAGCTTTACTGTAAGTCAAGTTACCAGAACAAAGTGGTATTTGCAAAAAGGAGTTCTGTTTCCAGTCTTTACTCTGGGGGTGGCAGGAAAAAAAAAATTGATAAAGTTTCCAGAACTTCTACTCTAAGTAGCTGCTTTTCTGTGATTAAGGTGTCTTTCCTCAAATACAACCATTACAGAAGCACAATGTCATTTATTGACAGCATGTAATGCTGTATTATAAGCTATAATTCAATAAAGCTATTCACTCTACACAAATATTACCTTCCTTTAGAAGAAGGCATATAACCTAAGGCAGCAAGTTAATACGTATTTGCCCTGCTAATATATTTACAAGCCATTTCAACTACTTTGTTCATGCATGAGAGAGTCATCTGAATAATAACTTTGTTTAGAATGGCATTATGAAAAATGCTCAGCTGGAATCAAAGCACTTTCAGAAGACATTGAAAATAGAATCAACTCTAAAATTTTACAAGACTGTCTCCAAAGCAGGAAAAAAAACAACAAAAAAACAGGTGAATGCTTAAAGCTTCCTTTCTTTCTTCTGTTAATTCATTCCTTTCAGTGTTCTTTCCATCTTTACAAGCTGGTGTGGGTGGAGTGGGTAGCTATGAATAAAAATTTTTTCATCAGTATGAAAAAAGTTTCACCACTGCCCTGTAGTTCTGAGGCTCCAACCCAAAATGGCCATCTGCAGTCCATGCTAGTGGATAGTCCCCTGAGTCCTCTGAGAAATCAGAGTAAGAATAAGCAAATTTGTGCTTGATGTTCATTCTAGTGTGTAGTTTTTCTGGTGAACACCTTTTGCATTGGTGTTGCACTTGCTAAAGGTCTTCAACTAAGAAGGCACGTATGACTGCTACGTAGTGCTAAATCAAAAGATGCATGAAATAAAGGAGCAACACTTCCTTGATTTGTTTACCATTCTTTTACATCTATTCTAATAACACTGTTGTGTACCAAGAGAAGAAATCCTGCATTACAAACTGACTGAGGAAGTATTTGTGAGAAAATTTCATGGATTTACATTTCATAATTTAACTCAAAAGGTATCTGTGCAAATGCACACATGCCTATAAATATAGAGAGGAACAGTCTTAATTCTTTGATAGTATAGGGAAAATCTTTCCACTCTCCAGTAATCAGACAGTATCTTGCTACTTCTGCTTTTTAACGCATCTGTCCATTTCCTCTGTAAAGCAGGCCAACTTTTTCATAGATATTAGAGATGAGAGTGATTTTTGCTATATGCTTAAGCAAAAATATGGAAGCATTTTCAGAACATTCATAGTTTTATTGGTGTATCATGGTTTATTTTCTGTTCCAGGCACTATTTACCAAAGGATAGAAAGACCGATTTTCTTGTTTTTTCTTCCCCCAGGCCTATGGTTTTTTCTTCCCCAAAAAGAATCATGATTTGTTTTTAGTCTTGGTCTAGAAACATTAAAGCTCAAACACATGAAGGGAATCTGCTCCATCATCCCCCCTGTTTTGTGATCAACTCCATAATTCCTTACCAGCATAACCAACAGGAATGTATTTTTCAATGTGCAAATAATACACCTCTCATAGACAATGTGTTGTTTAGAGCAAAAATTTTATTCTGAAGTCAGAAAAGACAAACAGGAACCTCTGAGTAATACTTTGGAAGTGACACCATGTGACTGTAGGAATAGAAAAGAAAGCATCAGAAATTCAGACACTTTTCTTTGTACAATTCACATGCAAATATACAGTGAGGTAAACAGAGAGAGTTGTATTGCTATGAAAACCGTGATTTCCCTCAAATAATACAAAAATCTGTCAGTTTAATAAAACAAAAAATGAAAGAGAGCTTTGGATGACATCAAAACAGTCTTTTTTATCACCTTCTCTTAATTCCTACAGGGTCATACATTACAATTCTTTTTATTTCTCTAAAATTAAAATGTCTAGTGCCTTTTCCCTCTCTGGTGACAGCATTTCATTTCTTTTGGGATGTGACTTTTTCTATTCTCATCTCTTCTGCCACCTCTTCCTTCCAATCTAGACTTTGATAAATTACAAAAGGAGAAATAGAAAAACAATTGCATGGAGGAAAGCTTGGGGAATACAATGAAGAGACAGCTACTGCTGCTGATGCTAACAAGATGAACATAAGCAGAACATTAAATACTCATAAAATGCAGCTAAAATTAAACATGTCTCCCTTATGCTTAGAGGAGGCTTACCAAACCAAGATTTGAAACATCACAGTGGTGGGAACTGGTACAAACTTGTTCCTCAACTTGTGCAGCTGGGATGATCCAGACTGCTAGCCAGAATTTACACATGGTTCATGTGCCTGGCTAAGCTCATCTCCTTCCTGACTGGTTCTGTTTTCTTTCTCCATAACAAAGCTTTTTACCATCAGACCTCATAAGTGTCTCAGCAGCTAAATTTTCTGTGAGTATCAATTCCTTCCTCCTTATGTTGTGTGGACTTTCAGGCAAATTCTTCTAGGGAAGAAAGAAGGAATTAGAGAACTTTACCAGTTTTGTCCCTGCTACCTTTTTCTGTTAGGTGACTCCTTGAGGACAGAGCAGGGAGATTTTTCATTTGATTTCTTGGTTTACAAGAACAATGCGCAAGAAGGAACAGGTAGAACATATTTCTGTTTTCCCAATCTTCTCACCTTTTTCATGGGGAAAGAAGAAACAAGACAATCAGGCCCACAGACATTGGGCTGTTTCTGAACTATGAGAGAAGTTGTTTCCCTGTCTCTCTGAAAATGTGTGCAAATCCTGCCTGTTCCTTTGGTTTGCCCCCTACATAAACTTCCCATGCTATCCACAAATAAGATCAATAACTAGGTCTCTCCTTTTTCTTTGCTGTTCAGAGAAAGAGAGAGAAGAAGCAGTGTTCAGCAGTAGAGCAGAGATCAGCTTTAGATTTCTGCCAAAAGTTTAGTCATCAAAATAGATTCCTACCATGGAACAAATGTATCACTTCATCCCTCTAAGTATGCCACAGACGTGGCCCTGCACCGGGCACCAGGACCCCTCCCCTCCTTGAACCAAATCTCAGACACAACCCTTCCTCCTCAGACAATCGAAAAGAAGTCATGGCAGAGTTAGAAACCATTAATTCTTTGGAATAGACTGAGGAAAGATAATTCTCCTACTTCCCCTGTCAGCCAAATTTATTTTATTCCTGTAGTGGCAGGACCATTCAAATGCATTTTAACCCATTAAGATAAGACATCGGCGTCCAGAAGAGCACAAGTCTGTATTGTCTAGTGACTGCAGACTGCATCACAAACTTGCAGGGAAAAGTTGCCATACCAAATGGGACTTTTCAGGTTTTGAGTTACACTTTCCTCTTATTCTCCTGCTAAACACAGGGCAATATTTCTTTCTTAAATAAAGTAAACCTAAATAATTGAAAGAAGACCTGTTTTCCAAAATAAGGCTTCCTCAAGGCTATCTTCTATATTTTGTGTGGCATGAGGAACATTTCTCCTGTATTTTTAAGTCAAAATATTTTCCCTAAAAAATCTTTCAATAAAAATTTACTTTTTGAAAAACAGTATTAGTTAAAGACTAAAGTAAGGCTAAAGAAGCGTATTGCTAACCAAGCAACATGGAGTACAGTGAGATCAACAGCAGGTAAGTGTAAAATGGCTACTTCAACCTTGTACTTGTGTCCCCAACTTTAATTTTAATCTCTTTCCCTCCTGTTCTCTGAAAAAAACCAATTGTGGCATTTGGGAACTTCTAATGAAGTCTTAATAATGAAAAAAAAAAAATGCTAATCTTTCTTCAGAATAAGTAAATATATAAAGGAGTTAGTTTAATATATGTGCTTTGCCATATCATCTGGGATTCCCTCCCACCGAGATTTTACTGCATAATAGCAAGTCATCATGAGGTCAAAAACATTCACAAGTAAGGGAGAATACGGCTTGTCTGCAAAGCAATAATTAATCCCCCTGTGTGTGTCATTGTGATAATTCTTCAGATATATAATTACACTGTACTTTATTCCATATTATTTATGTAATTCTTTCAGAGGAAGGACTGTGCTTGGTTAATGATCAGATAGTCTCATTCAGCTACATTCTTGTGTGAAAGATCAGCTACTGCACACTATTCAACCCCCATTCTGAACACAGAATTGCTAGTTTTTTCATTAATTTTTCTATAAGGATCATCCATATAATGGGAGTACATTTAATAAATTAAAATTTTTAACATCATTGCTTTTTGTGAGTAGTATATTAGGCAGGTTATATAGACAAGAGACAAAGACTATGAAAATCAAATCATTTACTATACTCACATAGCAAATGTAAGAGAACCTAACTTTCCAGATTGACTTGTATTTTCTAGTTTCCTATATTTAAAATTAATTGATTTCTGTTTTATTTACCAGTTCCTCCAAAATGAGCAGTCAGAAAATGAGTAATACACATCAAAAATTGCCTTTGTGTCACTGAATGTCACAGACTCTTTGACAGCGGTGTAGACAGATATGAAGATCTTTGGATCAGTAATGAGCTATTTAACTGGGCAGTCTTCTTTTTCTATGCTTGCCACTGTAAGAGGCTAAGTTATGCACCTGAGCTCCTTCCGAATTCTGAAGTAAGCAGGAGCTTTGAGACTGTGCCACTCAGGATTGCTCTGGTCTCATCTGAGCCCTGGGAAAAACGGCTTTCCTGGTATAACTGGCTGGAAATAGGAGCTTGGGCTGACAGGCTACTGAAATCTTCTTTATAGCCCAGAATACTTGTTGTTAGGGATGGCAAAGTTGTTCCTGAAACATCACAGAACCTGAATTTATTTAGAACAAAATTTTCAACTGCTTTTTCTGTTGTGTATCTACCATGATCCCAAAACTGCCTGTGAGTAGTCCATACCCAATAAGCTCGTCACAGCGAGTTTTCAAATAAAGGAAATCACAGAGCAAGCAATGTTAAAGTCCAAAAGGATGTCTGAGTTTAGGTAAAAGGCAAGTATAAAACCAAGAAAGGGTGAAATATCCTCTGGCTTGGAATTGACCTTTTATCAGTTTTATAATGCTGCTTTGAAGGTGGAATAAAGACTAAGCTTGACACCAAATTCATATTAAAGTGATTCGCACAGAGAAAATGGGACATCAGACTCTCTGAGTTGCGGTGATTGGATCACAATACAATTTATTTTAAAGGTAAATTAAAATTTCTGAATATTTTCCTATAAATTTAATTCTGAGAGAAAATTTTATTAAATTAAATATTTGAAGAATTTTTACTTCTAAGCTGAACTGAAATATTTTTTCCTCATTTTGAAACTGAACTGAAACAATCATTTTGAAGTATATATTGAAACTAGTCATCAAGCAAAAGATTAGATTATTTTCTCATTTTTTACTCATTCAGAATACACATTTAACTAAAATATTATTTGTTCTATTAGGGATTTATTCAACACATGGATCATTTGCAGCTGCTAAGGACTTCAGGACAGCAACAAATAGCAGACCTTTCCCACGTCTTGTTTTACTACCTTTGTTTTGCAACATGAATCAGCACTTGCAGTCCACACATGCTTCAGCATCACGACTCTGTTGTTCACTGCTCTGTTGCGTGGAGCATGGACCTCTTTAGAAAATTAAATTTTGTATCCATCTGATACCACTTGCTAAATAGTTATACAGCTCAACAGATCCAAAAAGGAGGGTTCTGTCTGTATCTTTCGGGTTTATATCTCCACAGTAATGTCTCTGTTGCTGCAGTGGTGATCTTCCCATGTGCGTACTTATACATGCTGATACATCCCTCTCTATGTTATATGCAGAATTAGTAGAAGGAGAATAGAAAATATTTCTCATTAGTCCCATAACTTCAGCTGCACCGAGGAAATTCTTATTGCCAGAGAAGAAGCACTGCAGTCTCTTCCCACCTTCTTATCTGCATATGACAGTGCTAGGGTATTTGGACAGAAATTGAAATGACATGCTAGAAATGCAAATGATGTGTAAGTTCTTAAATGGCCACAAAAATCTGAGATTAAATCCTTTCACCACCTGTTCCACACTGTCAGATGACCCTTCCCATTATAAAATGTGGTCTTTTTGAAATTCGTTGAAGTGGTGCTGGATGAACCAAATCAACTTCATCTGTAACAGCTAAAAATATGTTGGTATGGTTCTCTGATTTATACAGACCATTATTCTGATCATTCCTTCTCCTATAGGAACTATAAAGGTAAACTTGCAAAAAAATCATCCTGTATTCATAACAAAACAGGGTGCATTTTCTCCACGGAAAGTTAAAGGAAAGCTGAGCACTAAAAACAAACAAAAAGCAGTGAATTATTTACTTTGGAGAGAATGCTTTAAGTAATTGTATTTCAATGTATTTTTGTAACATGTCCAACAACGAGTTTATGAAAAGAGAAAAAGGCTCCTGACAATTACAGTTTTGCCATTCCTGTGATGTTTCCCTTTTACTGCTTTAGTGATTGATATGGGAGAATGGTCTCGCAGTCAACAAATTTTTATTCATATGTTGATATGAGAGGAAAAGGTAGACTATGACAGACAAATGACTTCTTATTACAGGTCCTGAAGTGCGCACAGCGCAGTCTTAACTCCTAATGTGATGACATGAAATGACCTCCATCTAGTTGCTCCTACTCACCTTTTCCAATATATCTTTGAAGAACAGTGCACGCATATTTAATGTTACTCAGACCTTTACCATGCAGGATACTCTTCTCATCTAGATTGGTTGTATCATTTAATGTACTGGAGGCCCTCTGTAGCAATCACATCCATAAATACACAGGATTCTGAAGAAAATAATTATTCTGAGAGAACTAAGGCAAAAGTGAAAGGCAAGAAAATTATTTCTGTTTTACACTGTGAAATGAAAAATACTGGTCTTCCAGAATCTTAGTCTGAAAGTAAAAAAAATCCAATATCCCATCAGATAAAAATAAAATATATTTAATATAATGCACAAGTATATAACTTAAGGTAGAAGGAAGAGAATATAACATATCTCTGGATTTGTGCTGAACTATTTAGAAAGAAAAAAATATATGGCACTACATTTCAGAAGAACATTTGTTTTCATAAGTAATAAATCATGGTAATTTTGAGGTTTGTTTGTTTTTTTTTTTGCTTCAGTGTTTCAGTTGGGGTTTTTTTAAATTAATTTATAAGAAATTCTTGCTGAGGTCTTTGACATTATTCTGCATATTTGTAAAAACTATTTCATAGTTCACTTAACAGGAGAAATTTTAAAATCCATTAAAATCCATTAAACTGTAGTGAGTGTCAGATGAAGACTTTAAAGTGCTTGAAAAGTCCCTTGATTTAGAGATGGGATTTTCAATATTGTAAGTGAATTAGAAGCACAAGCTTTCATTAATGTATTTTTTTAAATTCTGCATAAGTTTCTGCTCCTTATGAAACATGACATTAAAATTTGCCAAACTTTCAGACCTTACAAAACTTACTGGTCCAAATTGTCTTGCACAAAGTCAGTCACTATCTAGATGTGAAATATCTTAGATTTTGTTACAGGCAGAAGACAGATAAACATATGGGTGAGCCTAAGAGTGCATTGTTAATTAAAAAAGAAAAAAAAAAGTAAGTACAATAGATCCAAACTGTTAATTACTACAAACAAGCTTTGCTTATACAACAGTTAAAAATGGGATGGCAAGAAACTCCTCACTGTCCTGCTGTTGCCCTCTTCCCTGGTGTTAGTGCTCACCCCTTGGGCATTCCTCTGGGTGTTCAGGGCAGTTTCACTCTCCCTTGGGAGAAGAGGAGGATTACAAGCTTTAATCCTCAGGGCTTCAATAAGAGGACTCTGATGTACAGGTAGAAGGTACTTTCCTTGTCAGTTTTATGCCTGTCAGTATCTCACACTTAAGTTTATTTTTATACCTTTCCTCTGCACAGCCTATATCCCTGTCAGTATCTCACATCCCCACTGTACCCTGGGGAGGTAAGAGCCACTCACCCACAGGCAGCCAAGTCAGCTGGTGACACCTGGACCTGAACTGGGACAAGGACAGACCCACAGAGTCCAGACCATTCTGTAAATAGTGTCAAAAATCACATCTACTTGGTTACACATCTAGGACAAGAATGAGGGAATGTCAGATTAATTTGGTCAAAGTTTCAAAATAAAAAGTGAAAAAAAGTTGTGCTTCAGAGGACACAACTTCTGGGAGACATTGTGGATACAGAAAATTAATAAGGGTTCCATAATTGTTCAGCTCTGTGATTTAAATTCACAAGAATAAAAGCAAACTACTTAACCTAGAAATAAAAGATACTATTTGGAAATCAGAAATTCAATGAGCTATGAATTAATGGAAGTCAGGACAACGTCTGTATATCTGCACTCTGCACTGCTGTTTTCTTACTCTTAACTAAGCCACTGCTGCAGACAACATCTGTTAAAAACAAGGCTGTTGGTTTGGCAAAACATGGATCTGACCCGTACCATTCTGTTCAATCTTACAATCAAAAACTTAACATGTTCTGTAATAAAATGGCTATTATCATCATAAGCCTCATAAAATAATTGGAAATGCATAGAAAATATGGTCCTTATAGGCATTCTTCATGGTCTTTGCCTTTGCATGTCTGGATTTACAGAATTCTGTAAAAGTAATTTTTTTTTTCCTAATATGTGAGTGTCCAGGCTAATACAGTGGACAAGTAACTAACAAGACAAAACTATTGGAAGTAAGACAGTGTTTAACTATGTGGTCTATAATAAGCTTAATAGAATAGAAGAATTCTGACTAAAATGAATCACTCATCCTACTTACCCTAGCTTTCTCCATTAAATTTCTATTGACTAGTGGAGGAAAACAATCAGTTCCATATACTTTAAATGTTCATGACAAAATACAAAAACTTGTCTCAATTTGCACCACTGGAATCAATAATATTACACTGCTGAGAAATCAGCACAAGTAGGACAAGAATAGGGACAAATATTTTAATGTTACTCTCAGTCTCCAAAAGGAAATTTATGTTAGATTAACTCTATTTCCATTACAGAATATGCAGCTTGTGTGCATATTAATTGGTCTATAATATTTCAGATTTATGGAGGCTTCCACTTGTCCCAGACTTGAGAGAAAAAGACAAGATAGAAGGATTGTTGTTTAATTAGGTTTGAGTGTATTAATTAATCTGAGAGCTGTCTGGCAATAGCTCATACAGTGCAGGTCATGGTTCATTTTTGTTTCTATCTGGTCAAGAGGTTCTCATGAATTGCCTTTGTTCACCTGCCCACCATTTAAGTAATCTCTTCATATGAGGGCCTGCCATCACAAGGCACTTCCAGAGAGCTAGTCTTTTACCTAACAGTCCAATAAGTTTTGTTGTTAGCAATTTCCTTGATAATAAGGGTAAACAATATATATTCAGTTCCTAATAAGAAAGCATGCCCATTAGTCCTGGGAAAATTAAGGTAACAATTGTGCTATTTCAGCACAAAGAGATTTTGCCTTTACCCTGCAATTCATGCACCTTTTGGATTGTCAGTGCCCACCCCCCACCCCCAAATTAATTGCTTCCCATCTTAACATCTGCTGCAGCATTTCAGAGCACGTAAATCTGGGAGAATTATTTCTATTGCACTTAAATCCCTTTGTCCTACAATGATTACAGGCATGTTAAGTGGTGAGTCCAAAGCAGGGCATGCACAAAATGGATAGGTCCTAAACAAGATACAATTAATATCTGCTATCTTTTACCCAGAGAGAAGGGCACAATTGGTGATGGTGTGCAAGCATTTTACAGTGCTTTAACACCAAAAATTGCATTTTCTAAGAAAGATGAGACATAACTGCAAAAAGGCCAACAGAGACTCACGGCACAGTTACACAAATAGGGTGAAGAAAAGACATGCAAGACATGAAATCTGCAGGCAGGAAAGATAGCTTAGAAAACTAACACGATTCTGCAGAACAAGCAGGAAGGGTGTATGGTAGAATTAGAACAACCCTGAAAAACAAGAAAAGAAGACACCAGAATCCTATAATCAGAAAAGTCTAGTTTGGAGGGGACCTCTGGACACCATCTGATCCAACTTCCTGTTGAAAGTAGAGCCTTACATTAGTTTATCTGAGGACCCATCTAGCTAAACGTTTCCAATGAGAAAGATACCATTACATTTCTGGGCAACCATTGCTTAACTCTTCCCAGAGTGAAGGGTTTTTTTTCTTGTATTCAGAGATATTTTCCCTGAAACACCTTGTGGACATATCCTCTTGTTCTGTCACCTCATTTTGTGAAAGGAACATATCCATCTTCTGTATTTGGTTTAAGTATGGGAATGATATGAAAATTCACACCACATATACATTTCTCTTTTCTAGGCTGAACAAATCTAATTCCTTTGACCTTCCCTCATATTTAAAATTCTCCAACCCTCCTGCCTTTTTGATGTTGCCCTTAGTGGATCCTGGACGCCCTCCAATTTTTTAATGCCTTCTGAGCTGTGGGGGCAACAACCACGATATCCCAGCCGTGGACAAAAATTTGCTTTCACGGCCATAAGGGTGCTTTTATAGTGTATATTCAACTTCTTGTCAACCAGGATTCCCAGGTCTTTTTCTGCAGCTGCACGACAGCCAGTCAGACCCCTGCCTTTACTGCTGCTTGGGATTCTTCCATCTTAAACTCCTTGCAGCTCTTGCTGACCTACTCTCCCAGCCTGCTTAGGTCTCTTTGAATGGTGGCCCCTCCTTCTATATTATCTCCCAGTTGGCTGTCATCCACACGGCTGACATAAGTGGGGTTCTTTCAACCCTGTCATCCAGATCCTTTATAAAGATATTATATATATCATGCTTCCAAGGACCTTCATCCATTACTTCCTGCTAGTCCCTCAGAGATCCGATTGAACCAGAAGAATATTGAAGAATAAGGGAACCTGAACAAGTATTGACTACAAAATTAGAATGTCAAAGGTAGATTAAATCACCTCCTTTGTTCCCTAGGGCTTTGCATTGGGATCAGTTCTGCTTAATACTTTTAGCAATGATCTGGATGAGGGTATCAAGGGCACCCTCTGTCAGTTTGTAGATGACACCTACTTGGATGGGAGCGTTGATCTGCTGAAGGATAGGAAGGTTCTGCAGAGGAATGTGGACAGGCTGGATCAATGAGATGAGACCATCTGTACAAGGTTTAACAAGGTCAAGTGGCTAAGTCCTGTACTTGGGTCACAACAGCCTTATGGAATATTACAGGCCTGGGAGAGAGTAGCTAGAAAGCTGACCAGCAGAAAAGGATCTGATGTGTTGATCAAAAGCTGGCTGAATATGACCCAACATGTGTCCAGATAGACAAGGAGGCCACAGTAATCAGAATTACTGTGGCCAGAAGGACTAGGGCAATGATCATCCACTTGTCCTCAGCACTGGTGAGGCCTCACCTCCAACACTGGTGAAGGGGCTGTAGCACAAGACTTATGAGGAGTGGTTGAGGGAGCTGGGTTTAGCCCAAAGAAAAGGAGGCTCAGGGGAGACCTTATCACGTCCTACAGCTACCTTAGAGGAGGCTGTAGTGAGGCAAGTGTCAGTAACAAGTGTTTGGAGGAAATTGCCTCAAGCTGCAGAAAAGTAGGTTTATATTAGATACTAGGAAAAAAGTCTTTGCAGGGAGGGCTGTCAAGCATTGGAACAGGCTACCCAGGAAAGTGGTTGTGTCACCACCCCTGGAGGCATTTTAAAGATGTGTAGACATGGGATTTAGGGACATAGTTCAGTGGTGGACTTGACCATGATGCATTAATAGTTGGACTCAGCGATCTTAGACGTCTCTTCCAACCTAAATGATTTTATGAATCTATGATTTTCTTTTGGGAATGGGGCTTGCACAGCAATGATGAAAAGAAATGCAAAATTAGAAAGAGGCCTATTTAAATTCTGACTTCTCTTATCAACAAAAGCTCGAGCTTGATCACTCTGACCTTGGGCAGGGAAAGGCCAGAGCCAACGTTTCATGCTATTGTATGTCAGCAAGTTTGGGTAAGTTTATAGACACAAATTGTTTTGTAGGTGTAGTGGTAGTGATTGATAGCCACTTAGTAATGTACCCAATCCAGTAAAGTGTAGCTTTGAAGTCTGAAGCTATCCTGATTTATTGGTCTTTAACACTTCTGTCACAGTGGTATCTAATTTTATACTAGATACGCAGATCTATGTATTCAGTTGCAACAGTCATCAAACAAAACTGTACAGTGTAGTTATATTGGGAAGGAAATGAAAAATGCAGGCCTTTTTAGCAGAATAATTTCCAAGCAGCTTGAGAAGCAGTGTCATTTTTCTGTTGAATTGCAAGGGATAGACATGCTATTTTGTTCTTTGTAAACAGTGTCCTATACTGTCCCTGAGACAATTTTTATATTATTCCCAGACAATTCACAACCATTCAACATCCTTTTTGTCACAGATTTTCCTCACCAATGAGACCCAAACTTAAATTCATTAAAGCTTGGTCTACCATGTCTGTGGACCAAATCCCTACAGGAAAGTTCTCTTTAGAACCTCATCTGTTTGACCTTGTAACACAGTCTTTTAACTGTGCTTAGTCAGAAGCGCGTCACCATTTAAGTACGGGTAAAATGAGAACAAGCTGGTGTGTATATTCACCCATTTCTGCAGTCCTATTCATGTTCATAACGGTGAAGGAAAAGGCAACCAAAGATATGTATGAATTTTAAGAGATATAAAATATTTTTTTTTCAAAAAGTTGAGTGGAGATTTCCCTACATTTTATGAATTTGGATGCTAATGTCTATAGATGCTGCTGTTTGTAATGCTATTTTAGGGTGTACTGGGTATTAATTAAACTGAGTGTGAACAAGTTAGATCCTACTTCACCGAGATACCTTCAACAGCAAATGTTTGTTTTGACTCTAATTTCAGTTTTAATTTCATATCCCTTTACTTCCCTGTTTAGAAGTGTGAACTAGCAGTACCAGCAGTCTCTGCACATCACTAAGTTAATTGGTACTCGGTTGATCAGGCAAATACTAACATCCTCCTCAGATTCTCAGACTGTCCTCCTTTTGCCATTTCTTGGTGGTTTTAATTTTCAAATATCAGTTCTCATTCAATTATCACAAATTCCTCCATTACAAGACAAAGGTTTCTCAGCAAAGCTGAATATACAGTGCATCCGATGTTCTGTGTTAATCACAGAAATATATTGCAACACTTGTCTCAAAGTAGTAAAGCTAACAGCAAGCCTATCCATCAACTACTTTGAGAAAGCACAAAGAAGAGGTGAAACAGATCGTATTTATTCTGAGGTGCTATGAGATGGGAGCATGCATACATGGATGCATGCAGGATTTGAGGAGAAGCTAATGCACAGAAAGGTCATACTACAATTTAATATTCCACAACATGTACTTTTACCTACTAACTTATCACTGCAAAACATAAGTTACAGGAGCTTCTCTTCCAGCAGATTGAAGAGAAACAAACGTAGAATTGATATGAATTATCTTTTGCCATACATTTATTCATCACAAGTAGTTAATTCTCTTGTGTCTCAATAGTATTATGTGCATGCATGAGAGTGGGCACATGTCTGTGCCTTGGTTAACTCTCCAAGTATCACTGTCCAAATGTATTCTGTCATAAAAGCAAATACACAGTGCAACCCCAGGTTTGCAGCTGAGCCAATCTATGGTAGAGCAGATTGTTAAGCAATATGCATTCTCCAGCTTTTGGTTAAGGGAAATGGAAAAGGCACTCAAGTCCTACCTCAGATAATAGTAATACGACCTGGAAAGCTTAAGGCAAATCTCATTCTCCAAGCTACTTTTTCTTGAGCTGTTCATGCTGGCCATCTGTCCCTATATTAGCAGACCTGTTCAGCTTCAGCATCAGGATAGAGAGTTAATGTCATTGCAAAAGGCTCCTGCTGTTTCCAAAAATCTGACTGTGCCTTAGGGCTGTGTATATATGAGAAAACATCTCACTTCTTTAGGATAACCTTCCCCAAAGGCAGAGTCAACTTTCTTTCTTACATACTTTAGCCTAAATCAACCTGCAATATCTGGAACTACCTTGTTGAAAAGCACCTTTATTCTAGTTTGTTCACTTGCCTTCAGGTTCTTCCAGGCATAAATAGGAAAATCATTGTGTTCTTAAAAAATCTCTTATCCTGTGGTCACTCTTTTCTTTTTTGGGCCAAAAATGCACTTCTGTCTAAAAGAAAAACTAATTGCTTTATTCCTGTGGAATTTTTGTGAGTGTCTTCCTGTTTAATTTTTCCTCTTCAAACTTGCGGAATTATCTTTTTGATAATATTTTGGCGCCTTTCCTTAATTTTCCTCTTTTAAGGCAAAGGTGCATTTTGACTACACCTTGAGATAATCACAGATAGGTTTCTGTACTATATTCTTGGCTGAACATTTTTCAAGTTTATGGATACTTAGTGGATCATTTTTTTCCTTCTTTAAAGAGATTTGCCATTCAAGTGTACACACGGTTGGTTAAAACTGTAGTAAAGTTTACCCACTGAAGAATTTTTTTTTTTTTTTTTTTTTAAGAAAGAAAAGACATTGACAAGTGTAATGGCCTTTCTTTTTTCTCCTGGTAAGTCACAGATCCTCTGAGTTGTAAATCATCTTGCAGAAAGTATTAATGTTTACTGAAGACTAACCTAATCAGTATGATACGTGTACAATTGACTTGAGCCTGGGAAACTTACCTTTCTAGGAGTACATTTCCAGAAGTATGTAAGACATTCTCCTTTTCTTTTTGTTGTGAATCTTCCTTTTTGTTAGGCATATTTTTTTTTCTTTTTGATAAAAAGCATTAAAGAAAAAAAACCTGAAAATATATTAATAATTTCTGTAGAATAATAAAAAAAGATACAGTGAATCTACTCTTTTAGAGTAAGGTACTCTCTTCTTCTTCTTTCAATCTACCTTAAAAAATAAACCAAAAAAGGGAAAAAAAAGAAAACCGAAGACCTCCACAGCGCTCTAGCAATAGCCATCATATAATTGTTCTTTTGAGCAAGCAGGGATGGGTCTGCTAAAATTATCTGGCAAAGACTATAACATGTCAGGAATGAAAAGAAATAAAGTTCGTACTGAAATCTGATCCCATCACGCAAAATAGTACTACTAAGAAATATTTTGTTTACATTCACTCACACTCTCCCAGTTGAATTTCATGGTGAATACAAATAAGGAAAAAAAGCAGAAGAGGCTTATGAATTAAACAGCCCACTGCCCTTTCCTGCTGCTTATAAGCTCCTTTATTTATAAGCACTTCAGTGATTTTTTTTTTCGCTTTGACAATGTATACAAGCCATATTAATTGGACCTATTAAAGGCAACCAGCGTTTATAAACACCTTCAGACAGAGCTTTCTCAGTTTTACTGCATATTGAAATAAGTAATGGGAAAGAAAAGCATCGTAGAGAAGATGGAGGCAAAAGCAGAAAAAGCAATATTAAATATGCCAAGAGAAGCAGTGTTCTAAAGTAAGAGAAAGCAAAATCAAGTATTAATCTTGTTGCAAAACAAGAAGGAAAGGAGATGGGAAAACAACAAACTATTACGGGCCTTTTTCCTAATGCACATTTAAGTAGCTTTTCAATTATTTTTAATCTTGCTTTTAATTAGAAATCCCTGCATTCATTGAGATACTGTAATTTGCAATTTTTTTTTGTTCTTGGATATAAACACATAATCTATATCCAGTATGGAACATAAGGATGCCTAGTATGAATTCACATATCTCCAGGCAAATGTAGCATGAAACACCAGATATGGGAGAAAGAGCAGAAAAGCTATGACTCTCCTCCAAAACTGAAATTTTAAGTTATGTGACGACATACACCAGACTGATCTAGATACATCAAAATCTGTAATGCAGCAGCTCACCTAGACTTTCTGTAAGGGAATACTGTTTGACTTAAATTGTAAAGAAAACTTGCAAGACAACCCTGTTGAGGTTCTCCAAAGCTTTAAACCTGCCGTGCAGTTTACATGCTTTCCTCCCTGCTAACCCCCGAATGAGATATATGCTGCCATCTGCTTCTAATTCGCTCGACATTCCAAATCAGCAAGATGCTTGAACTGACAATATAAATGCTTAAGTCATTCCATTGATTTTAGCACTCAATGCTCAAATATAGGCTTGTTTCTAAGTACCTTGTTGAATCAGGACCTGAAAGTGCATTTAAGGAACTCATAAACACAGTTAGCAGTGAAAGATATTATTAAATGCATCAGCAAATTGTAAAAGATCAGATTCTTCCTTAATATCACACTACAGAGCAAAATATTTCTGTAAGCTTACTTGGCCTTCAGAAGGGATGGGTTGAAAGAAAATTATGTTAAACAGTAAAAAATTATATACAATTGAATTCACTCAGCGAAGCTGCCCTGTCAGACATGTATTCCTTGAGCAGAATGGGTGTAGTTTTATTGACATTAACGGCTAAAATATTGCCCACTAATGTGGTTTCATTGCTCATGAAGAATTCAATTTCTATTTATTCCTCATGGAGGTTACAAGAGGTGTGTATTTACTGAAGCCAGTTCAATAACTGAATGCAGAAATGTATGTTTACATTTACTCACAGTAATCTATCATTTAGCTTCTTGTACTGCAGCAGAGCCCTCCTATTGAAATTTTTTGCTTTTTCTCTATATAATTTTCTTCTGTCTCGCTTCATGTAGACTTTCTATTACACTTTTTTACCAGCCACTGCCACCCCTCTAACTGCCTTTCTTTCCAACAGACTCAGTGTTTAAAACTAAGTAGACTCGTTCTAGTCAAGATCTGCTACGAGACTCTGCTTTTGCTCCTCACTTAGTTAAATATCTATAGATAAAAATGGAGAGGGGAAGCAGCTGAAAAGAAAGACATAGCTAACAAAATAAATAACATCATAGAAAGAACTTCATATAATGTTTAGAGCAATGTTTTATATCAGTGGAACATTATTACATGAGCTCTTCATTCTCATGGGTCAAGATCCAGCAAGTATCAAATCAGAATCTGACCAAGCAGGTTTCAATCCTCCCTGGAGTCCTTGACTGCCCACAGAAGGCAGGATAAAATCAGGGTTATCAGGCTACAGTCACAGAAGAAATCGCTTTAATCATATCCTGCACACACCTTGGGACTCGAGGGGACAAGGGCAGAGAAGGCTTTCCAGAAGAGTAGCCAAACACTCACTACCCTAAGTGCTGACTTAAGGGAAGGACGTTACCAGGTGTAAACATAGTACACCCTTACAATTTCCTACTCCTTTTTTTTTAAATGACAGTGCAGCACTATCTTCGAGCCAGTTTAAACTATTATAACTATGTATAACCAGAAGTTACACATTTAAGAAAAAGTATAGCATTAACCATTTCAACTGATCTTCTGACAATTCTAAAACTTTTCCATATAGACCCATATATATAGATTTTTTTTTCTTTTTTTCTTTTTCCCCATGTGTTTTTCTTTTATTTAAAAAAAAAAAAAAAAGGATTTATAACATTTTAAGCATGTAAAGGTAGGGTATTCTCACAAGTGCTGTTACTTTTTGTGGCTCAGTCACTTGATATTGTGAAACAGAAAGTCAAAGTGGTCTGAGCAGGCAACAAACAGGATAAAAAAATGAAATTTACTTCTGAAACCATAATATAAATGTCTAAAATTCTGCAGCTAAGTAAAAGCAGAAATTGTTTTTAATCTTCATTTTATATGTTTAATAATTTCTTTTGTTGATTTTTTATTATTCTGTTAAACTTTTGCGCTTTTTCTTTCCTCTAGTTTCAAGAACAATCAATGAAATTTAAAAAGAATGTATATAGAATTTAAATTTTGAGCACAACTAGTGGTATTTAATTTGTACTATTCCTGCATAATGGAACAAATATTGCTACTTTTGGAGCTAGACATGTTTACAAGGGGAAAATCCACCTTTGCCTGGAAAGGGAAAGTGTCTAATTACATAATTATATTTCAAAAAGAATAATTAATTAATTAAATTATGATGTGATCAATGCAGGCCTGGATATTTTACTGTATTGTCAGTGATAAAGGAAAGAACTCAGGGAAGTGTTGAACTCTGTCATATTTTTATATGACTACTCATTGTTTATTTTCATCCAAAACAGGACTTATTTCCTCCTCTCTGAAACTGGTATAAATTTGGAAAAATTCTATTTAGTGGAGCTAATTGACGTAGAATCACTGAATGCCGTGGCTTTCTGGCTAAAATGTCATTTTTTCATATTTCTAAATTAATAGTCACAAAAAAGGCAAGGAAACATGGTTAAGAAATATAAAATGAAAATTTAGACTGTTTTTTATTTGAAACGTTTCTAGCTGGTGATTGACATTTTGACCTTTTCAACAATTTGTTTTGGTAAAATTATCATATAGGTTCCAAATAAATGTTTGCTTTACTGACATAAAATGCCAGCACTGTAGTGTGTTGTCAGGCTGCTCTTAACATATTCCCATTTGATTTTCCTTTAGCTATTAAATTGACTAATTGTTTCCTCGTACTATGGGTTTCTAGCTTCGAGTATGTGTTGATTAAAGATCAGCATACATCGTAGTCGATCACCTGCTTTGTAGTTACACCTCTCGGGCTTCTTAGTTGAATGAACAGAGCCTGCTTCTAAATATTGCAAAGGCTTTTTATTCTTCCTCATTGGTATACAACTCTCAAAGACTGAACTGACATCCAGAGACAGATGTGGCTTGTTTCTAGCAACAAAGAGTGGAGGAGTGGTTTTGGCAAGAATCAAACTCTGTGGACAGGCAAATAGGCAAATTAGGATCAACAACATAGTAAATATAGGGATTCACATCTCCAAGAGCAGCGTTATAGCATGTTTTACACTCCTTGCAGAATTGTCTGATGAAAGCTACCGGTTTTGATGACAAAATCTTTTTTTTCTACTAGCTGCATAATTTTGTGAATTTGCAAGTCCCCTTCTGCACGGAATCTGCTTTTTCCCCAGTCATCAATGCATCAGCATGCTTTTTTTACTGTATCTACTGTCATGAGTACTTAAAAAGAATAATTTGTAAGATTTTTATCTTTCTAAAATTTTAATCCTTCTTTAAGTGGTTCCCGAGTGGATTCTGCATATATTAGAAGCAGAAGAGACTGGAATATTTGTGAACAATGTTGTTCATCCCAGCCTAACTTGTGCACTGTACACCAGCTGGCACCCACTAGCCAAAGTTTTAGAGGGAAGAACAGTCATAACTTGTAATATTAACATACCATTATTCATTCTGCTTAGCATCAACATCACAGGATTTTCTTCCTTTCAGTGCAGGGTTTAACTTTGGGCTTTTTTGGTGCTTAAAGAGAACTCCTGAGTTCATGTGCTTCATGATCAATTACTTGTAAGAATGCAAATAAGGCAACTAATATCTAAAGCTGTAAAGCTGCAGACAGTTCTTGCAAAAGTGAATAGATCTAACGAAGTAACTTCGAATTCCATTGTTATTTCCAAAAAAATTATAGCAAAATCCACTCTTATTGCCACTGGGGGCACAAAATCCCTATAGAAGGCCTAAATCAGACAGGACACTTTCCTTAACAAACTGAAAATCAGCAGTCAACTCCAGGATCACTTTAAAATAGGAATCAAAAAAAGTGTCAGACTCACAGCATTGAGGGCTTCCAAAATGCCCACAAAAATTTGCCAGATTTTGCTGATATTCCGCGAACTGCTAACTGAAATCAACATAACTAGCAGGCAGAGATCATTGCTATGATTATTCAGGAAATCCTGTTCTTAAATTAGCCAAGACTGAAACTGAAAAATACATATTCAAATTTCTAGGAGGAAAAAAAATATATATATCTATATATTTAGGGATAAAATTGAAGAGTTTCAATTCACTTAGAAGTATAGCACTGCTTTTGTCATGATGGAGTGAGGACAAGCTTCTCTGAATGCCGCTGTGGCCAACTCTGTTCTACAGCTACAGGGACCTCATAAGTTATAATTTAAAAAATGACAGTATTTAATTTGATGCAGTTTGCATCAGGAAATCAACACATGAGCGACCAGCTAATAGTACTCTTTTTCAGAAGGAAGATATAAATATTTCTACTCTCTCTACTGTAACCCTAAAAGATAAATATACCTGAAAGTTACTCAATACATCCACATTATGATTAAAAATATCTAAACAAGACAAAACAAAAAAGACACTAAGCCCACATAGTCATCTCTACAAGATATTCAAAGAGGGATTTTTTTTAAATGTTGCGTCTCAACCTATGTATGGATTGCTTATGTTCAAAAACAAATATCCTTTCTTCTTCTGGCTTTTACGCATAACCTAAAAACATGAAGGTGAACTTCACCCATACTTTAAGCCAGTTCCTGAAAATTGCATGTAATGCTAAAAAAAACTATAAAATGATAATTTCTTTATTTTTCCATCTTTTTCTTATCACTTGCTATGTGCCAAGCATATAACAATGAAATAAATATATCAAATAACATCAATTTCTGTTTAGCAGCAACTAGTGAGGCACTGCATAGGCTTCTAGTGTATATCCACTACCTCTGCAATCCAAATTTGCAATTTTAATACTCTAGGCTACTTATGAAGAATCAACAAAACAAATATAGCCTAAAATTCACTGAATAGGTGATTTTTTTTACCCCCAAGTGATTGTGTCTCCCATGCAGTTTAGGCACCTTCTTTATCAACTAATGGGAAAGAATAAAATGATTCCCTACAGAAAGAGGCTATTTCTTGAAAGTTTTAAAAACATACTGTTCAAGTACTTTCAGAGTTAGTCAGCTTGTAGTGTCTCGTGTGGCTGTCAGATGAGAGATACACTATGACAGTGTGACAAAAAACTTAACATCTCCATTAGGTGCAAAAATAAGACTGAAATGAATCATCTAGTAAAGTGTTCAATGAGTCTCTAGCTATCAGCTCATGATAATCAGATAGCTTCCAAAGTGTAAAATTTGAAGAAAAAATCCACATAATTTTATCGTTCATATTATAATTTCACTGATTTAAATATGTGTTAGATTACATTGTATAATACTGGGATCTTGTTTGAGGCACTTAAAATCTGAGGAACTCACTGTTTTATATGGAGTTCTATCAAATGTGCATGGGCCTGACACTGCCTCACTGATAAGAATGAACATTATTTTTACATTACAAATAAAATCCTGTGGGTACCAAGGGTTTCTCTATTTACTGGCACATTCGACTGCATTACTAGATTTTGTCAGAATATTAAAAGAAGAGCTATACTTAGAAAGTTCTGAAATTAAACTCTTTTAAAAAATCTGACATATGTAAGACATAGTTTCAAACGCCAGAGATGAGAAAACATATTAAATCTTTTCCTTTCAAGGAGAGAGTCTTAGTACGCTAAAGACAGCAATATACATAAAGCTAACTTCAAGAAAATAACAGGATGAAAGTACAGAAACTAAAAGAAAATAACCTGTGGAGAAAGATTAACCACCTTATCTAGAATTAAAATGACCTGGGGAAAAATAAAATATGAAGTAATACTGTTCTGTAACTACTATATTAAAAAAAAAAGTCAAAGAATAGTAAATATTTTTATAACATCAAGATAACACACCACTTTTTAGTTTTATTCTGATAATTTAATAAACATTGAAAAAAGATTGTCAGAAACTTCTTGAGTTCTTTAGAGCATCATAAAAACTTGCCATATCTAGACTGAATTACAATATAAATAATACAAGTTATCTGAAATAACTCTTATTTTGGATGCAGAAGAAAAATTTCCAATAATATAAATCTCTGGAGAAAATCAGCGTATCAGAATCTTTGATAAAATGCTTCACTGGTCAGCGTGCTTTATTACCAAGAATCTGCACTTCATTAATAGTTAAAATTTTCCAAGCTATGTGTTACGATATCCCTGAGTGTAATGGGATTGTTAGCGTAGACTTATTGATTTCAATTGCATTGCATGAGTGAAGCTGGCTTTATTACAACATGGTAGGCTGGTTTTTTTTGGTTGGGTTTTTTTTGTTTGTTTGTTTGGGTTTTTTTGTTGTTTTTTTATTATTATTATTTAGAAGTTATTTCCTTTGTCTTTAGGGTTAATTAATTGTGGTTTTGTTCTTTCTTTTGGGTTTACATTTCATCTGGATGTCATGTGCAAATTTTTAATAATTTCCAGTATGCTTTATACTATATACAGTATATATTACATATTTAATTCTATATATTCTTTTACTGGATTGTACAATTTCATTTATAGATCTGTACGGAATCTTAATTTACACATACATTTAAATTATCATGATTGGTGAGGAAGTATCAAAACGTGTTTAAAGTAACTTTGTACATTAAAAGACTTTGGTTTTGGGAACTTGCATGGCCACAGCACACCAGCCATTTCCTTGCCAGTTTGCTGCGTCAGCCTCAGCCCCAATGCAGGTGATACCAGAGGCAGCCCTTATGTACTCAATTTTTAGAAGACACGAGTATTGCAGAGTCAGTGATGATTCCTGATTCAATAATAGAATATGATGAATATAAATAATGAGAATTCAGTTAAGATGATTTAGTGATTCAGGATAGTCTCTCCAGAATATTTTCTTATAAACTGCCATATTCTGCTACTGTTTGAGAAGTGAGCTATTCAACAGAGAGAGCTCACTTTTGTGATATCATGGGAAAGGACCCAGAAAACTTTAATTAAAAATTTAAAGCCCCGTGGGTGCTCTGGGAAAATCTCATCAAACCATATGCCAACAGGCAGGACAGAGTGCAGTCTTCATATGATCATTGGTGCTGGAGACAACAAAGGCTTAGTTACTTCTCTCTTATTAGCTAAAATTTTCATTTTTAATTGATTACCTGGGAACTAATAAAACAAACAAACAAACAAACCAAAAAAAACCAAGTACATTAAAAAATAAAGTGACTTACATACCCTGGTATAACTGGCTGATAATTTCATTTATTACTTTAAACTAGAGGACACACACCTTCATGTCTGGCTTTCCATCAGTATTGAAAAGCTGGACTTTTTGGACAAGGCTTGATGCATATCGTATGCTTATCTGTGTGACAAGAAAGGGAGGAACTTGGCTGCTTTTAACTCTGTTCCATTTAAGCTTATTGTACCTCTTCAAACACTTAAATAATAACTCAATCCTCAGATGTAATGATGCTTAGATAATATAAGTACCCATGCTGGATAAACACTAAAAATGTCCACTGTACTAATGAAATCAGCAAGCTCCAGTAGTTTTTTTGCTATATATAAGATGAAAACCTCCTCCTTGAGAACTAACCTATGCAGAGTGTCCAATTATCTTTTGGCAAAGGTGTATTACCTTTCAAAATTTCATTTCACTGGCAATGCTACATAACCTGCTGCCTGACAGTTTTTGTGAGCTCTATTGTGGAAGCAATTCCCATCTAGATCAGATCCTACATTTTACTAAATAGAAAACTATCATTTTTCCACTGTATTAAATTGTCAATGTAAACAGTATTTTGGCAGCAAGTTATCACAGAGTTTCAAAATACTTTCTCTGCAATCCATGATTAAATTTAAAGTGACTCACAAGTAATGTTTCTCAGCTACATAGAAAAAAAAAAAAGCTACACATTTTCTTACTATCTGAAATATAGTACACTTGTGGGTTTACAGATGGCCAATGAACATTTCTAAATAAATTTAATATGCCGTACCAAGAAAGTTTGAAACCTGACCACATAAAGTTAGGGTTCTGTATTGATATTTACATCTATGAGACACAAAATACATCCTCTTATACCAAACTGCTGACCATGAGGAATTTGAATTGAAGAGAAATTATTTGAAAGAGCTGAGCACTTTGAAAAAAACAGACTTAAAATACCTTTTCCATTAAGTAGGCACAACATATATTGCACTACAATTAAATATGTATGAATCTAACTTTAAACAAATTTACTTTTAAATTTTTGGCTGACATTTTTAAACAAAAATGTATTATTTGCATATTTAACATTCTTTAGATTACAGTAAAAATCAGGAGATAACATTTACATTAAACTGTTTCTCAAATATTATTATTTCTAATGGACTCATACATTATATTAGCTGGCAGTTATATTTTAAAGCTTAGTGCAAACATTGACAAATATTGTCTTGCAATTGATGCACTGTGAAGCAAATCTTTTGAGGCTTATATTCTTATGGAAATCCTGGGATGAATCTGATGAGTCACTGAAAAGAAAGGACAAGAAAATCACAAAAAGATGGGATATATATATATTTGGTTTTGTGAAAATTATTCCTCTGATTTAGTATTGAATCCCTGACTGAAGATGGTGACACATAATATTTCGATCAAGGGTAGATATTGATTAATTAGATTACATTTACTGAGGACGACAAGTAATTTCTGAAAAACTTTGCATAAATGCATATACACTATCTTCAGAGTATCCTGTTTGTACCTCCTCTACATATGCTTATGCACAATTTTTCCTGGAGATATATTATTTTATGCCTATTTACATGAGGGTTAGTTTCTCATAAAAAACAGCTGTATCCAGCTTTGTGAAAACTGGTCAGATGTACGAGGTGGCACTCTTTTCCAGGCCTGGCCAGTTAAGAGGTATGGTTCAGCTAAGGACATGAGCTCAGTGGGATATGACAGATCATGAGAGGATAGCAGAGGATACTGACAATTGGCACAAGGGCTAAGGGCATAGCATGAAGAGCAAGGCAGAAGTGACAGTGACAGGACAAAGCCACAGCACTTCTTGGGGGCTGTGCAATTAAGCTGGAGAGGAAGTGCTGCCTAGGTTTGCACTATTTGTGACAATGCAGAGACCGAGAGAAGTAATTTACATTTTTCACTCACACTGTAATTTGAATCCTACCTTGCAGATGTTTGCTTCCAGTGATCCAAGACAAGCTGTGACGATCTCTGGTGCTCTGTGACACAGACAAAAAAGCAAGATTTCTAGTTGGCCAGCAGTTCTCTGTTGCAGTCCTCTTATCTTTCTTATCAGTGTCTTCCATTACAATGTCTTTCAGACCATGAGACATTGAATGGAAGCTCAAAATTGATGGGATTCCTGGACACCAGACCTACTCAGCATTTGTCAGGAATTACACCTTCCTAGCATAACCTCTGCTCTGCTGTTGACTGAAACATTTTCCCTGGAGGAGAAATCTTAGATCCCTTGAAATATGGAGGTAATGAAACTGGATTTTCAGGACGTTTTTATTGGCTTCCACAGAGAAGAAACATAAACAGGGAGCTTGGGAATAGAACAGTAAATTGGGAATTGGGATGTGAGGGCCTGATTCTCTGCAGTGAAGTAAGTAGCACCCACAGTGGACTGGACTGAGAGAATCTCTGCAGCAGGGTGACTGGGGAGTAGTGATTTGGGAGTGCTAAGAACTCTAAATTGGAAACTTAGCTTATGTACCACCATTAAAGACCTCTCTACTTAGATGCAGGTTCAAATAAGAGAACTTTCAGTGGAAGATTAGGATTAAGCGAGGAGTCATTTTCCAGAACTCAGTCTATACAATTTCATGGGGCCAAAGGGGCTATATCCATCAGTACTAAGAGGGAAAGAAGATGTCTTATCGACTGTACTTTCCATCTTCTTTGTAAGGTCATGGAGATGTGGGCAGTGTCCCTAAAGTTTGGAAAACACAAATGTTCTAACATCAAAAATCCAGGGAACTGCATGCAATTCAGCCTCACTCTTGACCCTGAGAAAATGATGGAACAAATCCTCTGGTAGCATGTTTCTGAGCACAAGGAGGACAATAAGGAACAGTCAACATGGATTTACCAAGGATGAATGATGACTGACAATGCAGTGGCCTCCTGTGATGATATCTGGAACTGATGGCCCTAGTGGTGCTGAAATGGGTTCCATTGCCAAGCAGGGGCAGCATGAGCTGACAGTGCCCTCAAGGCCCTAACATAATCTTTTTCTTGCTCAGTTTTATGCCCCAAGGTGAAGTTCATTTGTGATTTATTTTCCCTTTCATTTCATTATAGCATTCTAATTTCTACTGCACATTCACTCCATCTTTTGTCTTCTTTCTGATACATGTGACTAAACTTATAAAGCCCTGTATGTGTCAGCATCCGTAAATAATGAATCAAAATCAAAAGTCACTCACCAATTAAATTTTAGTCCAAGAGGTAATTGAAGCTATGGAGTTCCATTTTGCTTCACTGCTGCTTATGAAAGAACATCTGTATCATCTCGATCTTTTCACTGAGAAGGCTTGATGAACCTTTGAAAGACAGATATTGTTATAAATGTTAATTCTCATTTATGTTCACACCACTGCTAAATAAATCTGATTGACCTTAAATGGGGCAGGTTTTTACTTTTGGTTTGTATCATGTTTTAACTGCTCCTCTATACGTGTCGATTCTAGTTGCTAATAATCTGTTCTTCAGCTGAAGATGATGTGATGCTGGCAAAAAGGCAGTATTGTATTTTAAGTGAAGGTAAAGAATGCAACAGAGACACTAACCATTGTTTAAAAAGTAATTGTGTCCTTTTGGTCAAAGCAAAAAATCACACTGGAACAGGGTGTGTGTTGCGTGCATGAAAATACATTTTGCCAGCTGGAACACTGAAAATGTTTACAGTATGTTCACAATATGATTTATTGGAGTTTACAGCTCTGCGATGGGTACATTCTCTAAGGTACTAGATTGCCTGGAGCCTACACATTTCTCCATGTTCTTAAATCACTTTCAAACTACTTTTAAAGTATATTAGCTACACTTGCTAAGCCTCCTTGTTCTATGACAGCCAGAACCACAAGCACAATCTGTGGAATCTATGTGAACAGATGGATGTTAAAAAACAAAAAACAAACAAACACAACAACAACAATAAAAAACAAAACCAACATCAAGAGCAACAACAACAAAAAAAACAACCAACAAAAAAACTCCAAAAAACACAACCAGAAAAACCACCAAAATAGCAAAACAGCAACAACAAACCTCAAACAAACAAAAAAAAATAAAAGCAAGCAAGCTTGCCTGTGTGAATTCACCCCACACAGACGACCAATGACTTGTGGATATGTCTTCCATAAACAACATAGGTGGGTATAAATTAAAAAGACCATTTTACAGCATTTACATTGTTTGCAGCATTTAAATTCTACAACATTTTAAAACAGTGTTGAGGTCATGGCCACCCAGGAGGGGTTAAACATACATGACCTGACCTTGAAACTAGAGTTATTATTTGGGCAAAGTAGTGCACTGGTGAAAACAGACACTTCTGAAAATAAGCTTTTGAAATGTTTTTGTGATAAATGAAATATCACAGCACTCTCTAGCACACTTTCTTCATAGATATGTTTGTATATTGCAACTAAGCTTTTCTTTAAAAGTTAGAAACTGTTTTCTGCCCATCCTTCCATGAAAAGTTTCTTCACTTAGAGACTCATTTTCATGGCACTTTTATGCATCACCTTTTTCCAACACTCTCTTAAAATTAAGAATAATAGAAAAATATAATGTCCCAAAATCCATTCCAAGGATGCAGGTGTGGGGGTCGTCAGTAGGTCAGTAGATCCCTACTCATAAAGCTAATTTCTCAATTTTTTTTTAGTATCGTGTTATCACACGAGGTCTTTACTATGTAATTTTCAGGGTTTTTTTGTTATGACCTCTATGTTCTTTTCAGAATCACTGTCACTCCACACACAAGCGTTGCAATATTACTCTGTATTTTATTCCCAGGATGCATTATAATAAGATTTCTTACAGAAGGAAACCCATCAGAAACAGGCCATTTGCACAGACAGTAAGACTGTTCGCAAGGTAACTGTGCAAATTAGATGGAAACCTCCTTGTTACAAGTGGCAAATGTCACACGAGATAAGGTAAGGAAATAAATGCATGGCCTCTCAGATGATTCCAAATAGAATAAAAAAGTATCATATAATTGTGATTTACTTGTTCTAGCATACACCAAGCTTGTTCTAGTCCATCCTGCTGTACCAGTCTCTAGCAATTCATGGTTTACTATTACGTTAATGTAACATTTTACCCTGCAGATGGGCTACAGAGCCATAAACTCATTAAATTGCATCAACCAGTTTTCCAAATCCTTCTAAGAAAACAAATTCTCCATATAAGAAGCAATCACTCATTGAGTAGGTATGACTTGCATTCCATCTTTCTAGATTTATAATTGTAATATTGCTGTATAAAGTAAATGCTATCTAAGTGCATCACTTATCAAATAATCCAGACAGGTTTTTTTGAGTGTGTTTTCTGCATTACGTCTCATTCCACCAGCTTTTATGGCACATATAAATCTTCCCAGTGATGATTTTCATGTTTATTTCCAGATCACAGACTAAAAATATTAAATCACACTAGGTCGGATCCTGTGAAAAATATTTGAAATACACTCATTTGATTATTGCATACTTCAGCTAACATTTGTAGAGATTTGAGAATTACCCAGGTCTTAATTAATTTAGTAATGACTAATGAGTTCTCTAGTCATTAGCATTCACAAAATATATCCTAGTTCCCCTGTAAGAAAATGTCACATTCCACTCTTTGTCATGAGTGAAGTGTGACACATTCTTACACAAATCACTGTAAACCTTAGTATAATATTTATCATAGAAAAGTGTGTTTTGCAAGAGACCTTAAAGATCATCTGGTTCCAACCTCTCTACTGTGAACAGGGACACCTTTCTCTAGACCAGGTTGCTCAAAACCCCATCCAGCCTGGCCTTGAACACTTCTAGGGATGGGGCACCCACACTTCTCTGGGCAACCTGTTCCAGAGCCTCACCACCCTCCCAGTAAAAAATTTTTCATAACATCTAATCTAAATCTACCCTTTTTTAGTTTGAAGCAATTGCCCCTTGTCCTCTCTCTCACTACATGCTCTTGTTAAATGTCCCTCTACAACTTTCTTGTAGGCTTTCTTCAGGTACTGGAAGGCTGCTAAAAGGTCTTCCTAGAACTTTGTCTTCAGGTGGAACAACCCCAAATCTCTCAACCCATCTTCATAGAAGTGCTCCGGTTGCTCCGGTGCCCTGATCATCCTTGTCACTTCCCTTTGGACTTGCTCCAGCAGATCCGTGCCCTTGTGTTGGGGGCCCCAGAGTTGAATACAGCACTCCAGGTGGGGTTTCATGAGTACAGAGTAGAGGGGCAGAATCGTCTCCCTCAACCTGCTGGCCACATGTCTTTTGTTGCAACCCAGGACAGAGCTGGCTTTCTGGGCTGCAAGTCCACATCGATGGCTCATGCCCAGCTTTTTGCCCACCACAAACCCCAAGTCCACCTCGTCTGGGCTGCTCTCAGGCTCTGCCCAACCTGTATGTGTGCTTGGGATTGCCCTGACCCCAGTGCAGGACCTTAGTCAGGGCAATGCCAACTACTTTAGGCGTGTATACAATTTGTAGTAGTCTACACTTAGTAATGCACAACAATACTGAAAAAATGAGCAGCAAAAAAATTTCGGTTTTACACACTGCTCATTATTATGTTATTTTTACTCACTACTTCATAAATTTTTGTACTTTACTTGTTATTACTCATACACCATTCATTATTCTACCACTTTGCCATAAAAATGTAGCCTTTAGCTATGCAACTAATCTATATCTAGGCCATCATGGTATCTGAGTTTCAAAAGATGACCACTATCTTTGCTCCTCTCCTTCTCAGTTGTCTGAGGAGCTGTATCACAGTAGCTTGAAAAACAATTATAAATAGAGATTTAGAGAATTAAGCCTTTCATTATTTATCTTTATTTATATTTGCTCTAGAATAATTGGCAACTGTGATCTAAGTAACTGTGTTCTAGGGTATTACATTTAAGTGCTGTGAGCCAACATACCTATGTAACTGAAAGATAAAGCATACTTCTATCGAATTTAAAAAATAAAATTGTTTCTCTTTTACTTCCTGTGTCCAGTTTTATTTCTTAAAATTGTGTCATAATTATGCATCTATATAGATATTTTTATTTAAGGTGGAAAGATCATGTCAAAAATGTTCTGATGACCAATTCAGTATTTAGCATCCCTGTGGTGCTCAGAAATTTGAATATTTAATTCTTTTTTTTAGAAAATAAATGCCTGATCTTACGAAAGAAACATGCATTTTATATGACTACAATATATTAATTCTTATTTTTTAGTTCTTAAGGCAAGTGATTGCAGCATGACTAATATTTCAGATCCTAGTAATTCCTATATATATATGTACATATTCATCTGTCAGCTACAGTAAGTCAAATAGGCTGACATTTTTCTCAAGGAGGGATTTGATGTGAAATTCAACTTATGACCCTACAGGATACCAAGACTGATTAAATCTTCATAACTTCCCACATTCTGTTTTTTCTCCAAGGGCAATTGCCTTTTCTCTGAAGGCAGTATAGCTGTGGGCTGGCATTATAGAGTAGAATGAGAAAGTTACCTTAGGAAACATGGATAATAGAGTAAGAGTACCTGTCGTTTACGCATTTGTTTTGGAATGTTGTATTTCAGTGCCAGGTGATACCTTAGGCATAAAAATCAGATGGAGCATAAGGGATATTTGACCACTTGATATGCATCATCACTGAAACTCAAGGTACTTTCATTGAAGAGCATCAACCCGGATTTAATTTTAGCAAAAAGTAGCTAATAATTAATACAGTTGAAGCATACATAGTCATTTTAGCAACTTGATTTTTCAAGTTTATATAGAATCATGGAATAATAAAATCATTAAGGTTGGAAAAGACCTTTAAGATCATCAAGTCCAACCATCAACCTAGTTCCACCACCATGTTCACTACCTAAACCGTGTCCCTAAGCCCCATATCCAACTCCGGGGATGGTGACTGAACCACTTCCCTGGGCAGCCTGTTCCAATGCTTGACAGCCTTTGCCACAAAGATTTTTTTTTTTTTTTTAATCTAAATCTCCCCTTGTACAACTTGAGGCCATTTCCTCTTGTCACTTGTTACCTGAGAGAAGAAACTGTCTCTCGCCTTACTACAATCTTCTTTCATGTAGTTGTAGAGAGTGATAAGGTTTTCCCTGAGCCTCCTTTCCCCCAGCTTAACATCCCCAGATCCCTCAACTGTCTCTTATAAGCTTTGTGCTCCAGACTCTTCACCAGCTTTGTTGCCCCTCTCTAGACACCCTCTAGCACTCTAATGCCTTTCTTGGAGTGAGAGGCCCACAACTGGACACAGGATTTGAGGTGTGGCCTAATAATAGCTCCTTTACAGGACCAGGAGTAAAGGATTTAAACTAAAATAGGATAGATTCATATCAGATAAAAAGAAGACTTTTTTTCTTTTTTTTTTTTTTAAGGGAGGGTTGTGCGACATTTGAACAGGTTGTCCAGAGAGGTTTTAGATGCCTCATCCCTGGAAATGTTCAAGGTCAGACTGAATGGGGCTTTAACTAACTTGATCAAGTTGAAGACACTTTTTCAAATCAGAGAGGTTGGAATTAGATCTTTGAAGGTTCCTTTCAACCCAAATCATACTACGATTCTATGATTCTGATATATGTTGTTCTGATAGATAACACTTTGTTATTTAATTAAGTTTAGCTCTCTTTATAGTTATTTTATTTTATCTTTGAACTAAGAAAAGAAGAAAATCACTTTACTTGAACAAAGAAATATGCCTATTAAATACTATTCCAGGATGGCTTTATAAAATTCCTTACATTTTAATCTTTTTGACAGCCTCTTAAAATAATCTGGTTATTGGTAGGGTATAATTATATCAGTCTTCCATCAATTTTCACTTACACTGCTGCAGTTCACCAGAATTAAATGGATTACATGTGATCATTAAGAACTGCTAAATATAATGTCATATTGGGAGGTAAATTACCTTAGTCATATTCTAAACCCTGAGATCTTTAGACATTGTGCAACTATAAAACTATTGAAAGTATTCAAAGCATTGCTGATAGCTCAGTGTTTTCACCTGTAAATATTACTGGCTCATTTAAATTTGGTTTGTACCTCAAAACTGCCTGTGAACATTTCCAGACTTTTGCTCTTTCGAGTTATTTTAACGCTGTTTTACTAATCCCGCTTATCTTTTCTTCCGTTCTTTTGTTGTTGTGTTTTTTTTTTTTTCCCCTTTTCTAGCTGCTTCTTGTGTATGTTGAACTTGATTCAATGAGAAAATGGAAAAGACGTGTCATAGGGGAAGATGTTGCAATCCTTTTCTTCAGTATTTTCAAGTAAAAGGAACTAATCTCTGTTAGTAAGGATGGTCTTCTCATTGTAGAAGATGGTGTCATCTGAATTCAGCAAGAAATTGTATTTCTTTATAAAAGAGATGACATTTTCTATTCCTGCTTTACGACAAAAGTGGATCTTTGCCTGGGAAAAACATCTCAGCTTCTCTTGATTTTACACTTTTCTTAGATTAAAATTTTCACAGTTATGGTCATGCATCATGGTTTTGAAAGCATAAATTATTATGAACATAAATTTTGTCTTTTTATAGACATTCTCTTGCAAAAGTATAATTAATTAGAACTTCTATGTGAATTTTGGTGCAAGTTCCACTAGGTTTGTAAAATCCTTTAACCTACATATGGCAATTCAATGAGTAGAAAGAGTGGGGAAATGTAAACTCAGAAATCTAAAAACGTGCTTAAATTTAAATTAAAACAAGATACTGACAGTAAACAATATGTTATTTTTGGGAGGGAAACCTGCCAGCATTTTTTAGGTTAGCATTCTAAAAGCCTGTCTATATTACCTACATTTTCTTCTTAGACTTCCATTCTTGTATCACTAAGTTTCAGAATCACAATTTAGCCCTATGAATTGGATGGTAATGTTGTATCTCAGTTGCTGATAGGAACAATTTTCCTTTTACATTTGGCTTTATCTTTCTTTCTAATTTACTAATATAGAAATATTCTTTCACTAAATTAAGTTGGAGAGAGAGTTATACTAATCGTGTATATAATATTTGAAAAACACTTGTTGATGTATTATTCCAATATCCTGATATTAGAAAAATTGAACAACTTTGGATTAGTTCTTTACTAGTTGGGTCTAGTAAATGTTATCAGGGCTTTCAGGCTGTTTTCCAATAGTCTTTCATGCACATACTGAAAAAATGCCTTTGATGAAGTGTAATGAATTCTCTACTGGATATTAAATAAGTTCAGTGACTTTAATTATTGATTTTAGAGCATATAATTCAATGTAATATACTTAGAGTTAGTCAGCTAATTGATATTAGCTGGAAATGATGAAATAAATGATGAAATACTGTGTGGATTTATTAAAAAAGGACGTGGATTTAATGCATTTGCAAAAAGAAGGCAAGAATTATTTGCTAATTACAAGCTAAACAAGATTTAAAAGAATGTTTCTGAAGTGTTTGTTCATTATACTATATATTTCATTACTTTTAATATAATTTTAACCTGTATTTTAGTTTAAAAACAAATTGAGAGTGTCTTGTCCCTTTATGATTTTGAATTGTGGTGAAAAAATGAAAAGGACATAGAGGTACTGAAAGAGCGCACAGTAATTGGACAAACCAAGGAAGACTGTCCAGTAGTGGGTTTGTATATGCTTCTCACAGAATTGTTTGGTGAGAAGTTTCAAGTTTTCTAGTTTAACATCCTGCATGAGATCACAGTCAATGATATCTGTAAGGTCTTATTCCAAAGCTGCACAGAAACAGAAGGCACCATATTTTGCAGTAAAGGGGGAGAAAAAATATCCAGAAATAGAAGTACTCCTGATTATATGGACTCTATAAGCCACCACTCATAAACCACACCTAGTTGTTAGAGAAAGTCAAGTGCATGCATGAGAAAGCATCTACAGACTTGAAGCGATGTCATGTGACTTCAATTTGATTTACATCACCTTGTGAACCCTTGTATTTTTTGTGATTTTTTTTTAATAATTCCACTATTGATTATAATCCATAACATACACTGTAGTTACTTCCAGTGGCTATTTGTTTAATATATAATTTATTTACAATTTATAGCCTTTATACTTCAGTCCCAGAGAGAATTTTTAGTTTGAACCAATCTGTTTCCCATCAGCACTTAATCCTTAAAACTGGACATGGATGCCGTTAACAGCCCTCCAAAATCCTTAACATTAGCAGAGGGACAGGGATCTGGAACAGGTCTTTCTTCAGCAGGCTCAGCACCAGTATGAAAGCTGTAGCTCTAGCCTAAAACTAGGCTCTTCTAGAACACATTTCTCTCTGGACATCCCTATTGCTGAAAATTTACCTTTTATTCTTTCATATTCACCTGGGATAAAAGGGATCTCTCAACTTTGCCAAGGGTTTTCTTCAATTATGCAAGTTGTTAAATGGCTTCTCAAGTTGCAAACTTCCTGTAATCATTGAAAGAATATATATAAGGCAATAGAAATTTAGAAATTTAGGCAGAGAGAAATTTGTAGCAGTTCATCAGGCAGCAGTTCTCCAGGGGAGTTTAATAAACACACCTCTCCCGATTGCTAGGACACTTTTACAATACTGTACAGGAAGAAGTAGCAGTACTCCTCAAAAAGTACCCAGCTACTATTTGTGAAAATTCCAGTGTACACAGTGTAATTTGAAATCACTTTTTCTCCAACTTTTTGCCGACAGATTTGCTAGTAATCACCATTTCTTTCTGCATAGTCTCTGAACTTCAGAAATCATTAACAATCTGTTAGCACAGCAATTAGTGTAAGACCAGAATCAGTGGGTGACAAACAGCTGTTGCTTGTAGGTGGAATTATCCTATAGATTTTATTCTAACAAAATCTTCTACAAACTTTTAGTGTATCTCCACATGGGATTGCACTGTCCTTTCAGAAAGCTGACTTGGAACATTAGAGGCCAAGGCTGTGACCCATGATAACATCCCTTCGTGAGCAGACCATCAGTGAACTATTAATGATATAACTGTCCACATCAATGTCAAAACTGAACATTAGAGATGGAATTTTAGCTTTGTGCTTGATTTTTTATCTTTTATTGAAGGCTTGCTGAGGTTCAGAAATTTTCATACTTCCAATTTTTCTGCACGATTTGAGCTTCTGTGTGTTCATAGACAAAAACTCTAAGGGTCTGACACTTGCTTATGCAGTTACTTCAAAATTGTTTAATGATGCTGAGTGGAACTACTGGCAATAAGGACAGCTTGTTTATTTATTCATAAGTGAATTATTCTCATGCTTTGAAATTGGGTATATTGCACTTTTCTGTGATAGCTTACTGTTTACTCTAGCAAATGTCTGGTCTGTTTCTGCTATTTTGAAAATGTACTAAAACGTTTTCTGAAATTAGTATCTCATTAGAACCTTGGCAGGTAAAAAATTGAAGTGTTGCTACAGTTCTGTTCTAATAGCATAATGTAAAGTATTGCAATAGGTAAAAAAAAAAAAAAAAAAAAAAAAAAAAATAAAAAAAAAAAAAAAAAAAAAAAAAAAAAAAAAAAAAAAAAAAAAAAAAAAAGGTCGGTTTAATCCACCAGTATTTGGTAGATTTTGAAACGTTCTAATTATCTTGTCCATATGTTTAAATGTTTCTTGGCTTTAGGCCAGAACAAAATAAATTGCAGCTGAAATACTGCTAAGTAGAATGAACTGAATATTCTTCATAGAAAACTTGAGCCAATGACAGTGAAAATTTAAATTCCATCTCTGTCAACTGATAGCCCATCAAAATTACTTAGGGATAGAGCCTGTCTATGTCTGTGTGGAACCGAAGCACATAGAGAAATAAACAAACAAACAAATAAATAGGACTGATTTTTCCTCACTACTTAAGAATTCAGTGTTAAGACTAGAAAGGTTGGCTGTTCCTAAGATGAGGAATATTCTTATGCTACTAATTGTACATAAATTTCTGCGTAGCTATAGGTAAATCCAAGTAGGAAAATGTGGGCAAACACCAATTTGATTTTTCTTATATAAAGGAAGGAAATGTGCTGTATTCTCAGTATGCAGAAGCATAAAGATATATAAACTAACATATGAATATTCAGGAATATTTTAGAAGCAGAATGTTGTTTAACCAAACATATTAAAAAATTACTACTCAGTAATGAAATCTAATGTTCTATATTTGTTAGAAACTTTTTTTCCCCAGCTATTTCTTTCATATTTGTGCTTTGTTATTAAAATGTAAATCAATTTTTTTGAAAAGCAAAAAGATTTTGTTAGGAAACAACAAAAGTTTAAGTCAAAACCAGTGTTATTTCTTTTGTTTGAAATGGTACTAACTAGACCTCATGATGACTGGGATTTTTTAGATTGTGTTACTTTTGCATTTTTTCCTGCAGCAACGCCCATAACTGCAAGAATGAGATTTTTAATTCAACAAACACTGTGTCAAAAGAGAACAGCATAGAGCTACCTTGACCTTTCCAGTGTTCTTTTTTTTAATGGCTGATCATGTACCCTGCTACCATGGCTATTACAACCTCTGAAGATAAAAGAGAAGATGGCCAACAAATCAAAACACATCACATCTAAAAAGATAGAGTGTATATGAAGGTTTTATGGAGTATTCATCTTTTAAATGTCCATTTTAAAGAAAATGGAAAATTGAACAAACTCACTAAAAAGACTGTTTAGTTTTTTCTTGGCTTCTTGCAAATAATTTGCAAATTAGGACATACATTCTTGCTAGGAACTTATTCATTATAATGAAAACATTAACATGATGCATTTGAAGAAGAAGTGTGTACAGAGAAGAGGCAAAAAATTAAACAATGAAGATTTCAAAACATAAAATGACAAAGTGAATCTCAAAAGCTTGAAGTCATGATTGAAATAAGACCTTTTAAGTATGGTCTTTCTGTTGGCTTGAAACACAATTAAATTATATAGTATTTATGACATTATTATGTTACCATAATGTAAGGAGGAATATTTCACTACTATGTATTGCATTTTTAGGTCCTTGGTTTTTTTAGCTTTTTAAAAATTAATTGATTAGTAATAGAAAAAACATGATTTTTGAGAATGATTGTCATTTCATCTTAAGACAGACATTCAAAATAAATAAGATTAACTATGTTTTGAAAGTGCCTGCTTTTAGTCATCAACTGAAAATAATATTTCATATTGTTAGCTTAGATATAAATTTCAACATCTCTGGCATTAAGCTTTGGCCTGAAACTCTAGGCAGGATGAATGTTATTTTTTTTATGTCAAAGTTTAGAAAATTAGAGCATAGTTCATCAAGCCTAGCTGTATGTTCTTTCATACACCTTGCTGTAGGAAAAATTAGGTTTGTTTTCCCCATATCTTTCCCTTGAGGTGTATTTCAGAATCTCACTGCTCTAATGGATATGAGACATTCTTCTCGTGTCCTGCCTATATTTTTTTCTTGACCGCAATTCCGCAATAAATTCTTTTCTCAGTACAATCTTTTCTCAAATACCAACACATAACAAGCCTTTGTTCAGGTCAGTAGCCTTTGCTCTTTCTGCTTCTAACAACTGAACATACTCTGAAGAGTCTTTACATTGTCCTTCAGGTGCAATTCAAAAAAGCCTTTCAATAATGTTGTCTTAGAGCATTAAATACATAAATTTTTTGTCAATGTAGATTCTTCTGAATGTTCTTTTTTCTACGGTGTTCTAACAAGCACTACTGTCACATTTCACAAAATAGTCCAAAATTAAATTCACCATATTTCACACAAGGTTCTCTCAAAACCTTTTCTGATTTTGCAACACCCTAGGCAGCTGGCACTTCTGATAAATCACACCATCAATGGATGAGTGAAGAGATCTTCCTGAGAGGAGCACTCACAAATGTGTCTGAGAAGAAACTCTGACCGAAATAATTTTATTGTCTCTAACATAAGAGTATTTTCTATTTAATGAAAATTCCATGATTAGATGTCTTTGATCATCATATCATTGCCAGACATCTGAACTTAAATCCTGGCATCTGTGATGCATCTCTATCCTGGGGCAAAGACTCCAATAGGTTACCAGGCGGTTTTAGGCTTTTACCATTTATCTAGCAAAATTTTAACTGTTGAGTGCAGAAGTTTATTTTCTACGAAGGTCACCACTGGAAGTTGCAAAGATTCTCTCTTTGAACACTGTGAAATGAACTTAAATTGTTAGACTTTCGGGAAAAAAAGAAAAATCCGAGCCTATCTACTTCTCTTGGATTTGTAATTTAGTCCTAACTGCCATTTTTAAACAACGCTGGAGTCACATGAACTTTACACATCAAAGTCTCTTAAGGTGATCTGCAATATTTACTTTGTACTAAGACCATGTTTCCTCATGGGAATTTAAACTTCTGTTTGTTAAATGCATTGACCTGCCTTTAGAACTACCACCAAAATAATCCATGTTTTATCTTTTTTTCAAGTGTTTCTGGCAGGATTACCTGAGTCCTGTGAAAATTTGGAAAGAAAAGTGTTATACGCGTGAGATGCATATGCATGTATTATTGTGTCTATCAAAGAGCTACAAATACGCTGCAGTTAACAAAGAACATTCCCTTAGAAAGCCATCTCATGTGTAAGGGGCACAATAAAATAATGAGTTTATTCTGAGAGAAGGCCATGGAGTATTTCAAATAAAATAACATTTTAAAAATTAAAGTAAAATAGCATCTCATGAAGTATGGTACAATACAACACAATACAAAAGGACTCTCAGTGCCGTTTCAGCTTCCAGTTAAATATGAATGTTACTTTCAATTTTTACAATATGATGAAATTTCAAAAAACTTTAACATGCTTATTAGTCTTCTGAAGAACTATAATTGCTTCATAACTGCAGTAGCCTCAAACAGACATAAAGTTGTCTGATATAATTACAAAAGATGGAGAAGATAAAAAAAATAATAATAAAAAATCAGCCAGAAAACAATGCTTATGTTTGGCTTTCACTTTAAAGTATGCATACAGGAAAAAAAAATAATATAGCAAAATACAACATTAAAAAGCTATTGTAAAACTATATTGCACACGAGCTGCTTAGTCTACATGCACACTGGACTGCTAGACTTTTAATGGAATATAAGGCCAGCTAACTTTTTTATTCATTAGCAGGTAGAATTTCAGCTTTCTTGTTTCTCTCCTTTATCTTAATCTGAATGTAACACAGATCAAAGCTCTCTTAAAAGCTCAGTGCAGTTTCCTGAAAAGAAAGGCAAAAAGAGCCATCTGCCTGAGTCCCTGTTTTCCTTCTGAAATTCATTGGCAATTACTCATATCAGAGGTTCTTTGAGTCAGGCTTCAGACTAGGGTTTGATTTTTGAAATTTACCCCACAACAATACTTTATGTCAAAGTCACTCAGATGGTGCAGTAATGCTTTTATATTCCCATAGTGTAAACTTAGAGGCAAATTGGCTTTAAAGAAAAGCCACGGACATACATTTGAAGCTTACTAGAACTGAAATTCATTGCCAGCTCCACTTAGTTTTTTAAATCAGGTCCATAATTAAGGTCAAAGTCATGTCAACATGTATTTTCAGGGACCACCAGTTATTTCCCCCACCGTAAGCCAGTGGTTACAATATAGATTTCTGCTATTCAGAATTACTGCATTTGAGGTGGTAATATATCTATTGACTTTATGTTTAAATGGAAGAACTGAAGGCTATTACACTTATTAAAGTGCAGTGGAAGAAATAAAGGCAGTTTGACTAGTCTTTCACAGAACTTACACCTCTGCTGTTTCATTGCCATTTACAAAATATGTCCTTAGAATGTAAAGAGACTCTGGGCTGGATTATAACTGTTATTGACAGCCTTCACAAATTACATTCAAAAATTAAATAGAAGGGACATTGTCCCCTTACATGTCCCATATATTTGGCTTTGTTATTTACATTTATTCTTTACACAGGTAGATTTAAAATCGTGTTTTAGATTGCTCAGGACCACAGAATAGGGGCAGCCCATTTCCATTATTCTATGAAGCTAGAGAAATAAACCTCACCTATTAAGTTTGATTAAACACTGCAGTTTTAATACCTACTTTAAATTAATTTAGATAAAAACATTTACCTAATAAATAATTGAAAATATTTTTCAGACAAAATAGTTTTTGAATAGTGAAATACCAAGTGACACCCAAACTTCCAGCATTTGAAATTGTGATTGATGTTGTGCCTACTAACTGAAAGCTCAGTGTATGTGTTATAGGTAGCACTGTAGTTAGCTAACACATGTTAAAATGACAGCATGAGTTTGCCTGTGATCACTGCAACTGAGATTACTCTGAATGTTTTAGTTCTTAGGCTGGATATTAGCCTGCTTTGTCTTTTGCAATTGCAATTCAAGAATGAGAAGCTTAGGTATGACAATAAAACCAAGGGATGTATTTTATTATATTTTTATGCAGGTCTGAAAGGAAATAATGGAAGCTTGGTCTATTTCTTGATGTATGCTATGTAAAGATGCTACTTCATTTAGAATAGGGAAATAATTGAATGCATTTCATTCACTATTTTTTTCTGGAATTATATGGCAAAAAAAAATATACATAGAGTTTTACTCTGCAGCAGGTAAGTGATTATGTCTGGGTTTTTTTTTTCCTGCACACTCAAGGGGAAAATACATAAGCTGAATTCCAGGATATCTTGACTTCTTTAATATGATTTCTTTGATAGTAACTTTCAATTAGCTTGCCATATGTTCATATATGTTTACAACAGTAAACATAATCTTTATGTTTTTCCACTGTTAGCTACACTTGGTAGTTGCTTAATTTTTAACTTGATTGTGGTCTCACATAAGTGTGGTTAAGTTATGATATTACATCAAAATAAGCGATCAAAGGATGGCATGTTTAATAAAATCGGTCTCCTTTGCTGCTGAAAATGTATGTTATCAAGTAGATTGCAATATTATCTCTAACATCTAATTTAGAAAGTATGCTTTTTATCGTTGGTGCACCATAAACCTTGTGATAAACCCAGATGAAGTGACTTTCAGAACTGTATTCCTTTTAATATGCAGAAGGAACAGAGAGCTTGAAAATGATACATGAAATCAAATTTAGACCTTAACATACTCAGAAATGTTTCTCTCACTTCCTTTCCCATGCCACTTCACAATGCTCTTCATTAACATGCTTGATCATAAGGGACAGGTTTAGGACAGAAATTATTATTTTTTGAATATTAGTTTTTTACTAACTGTTGAGCAAAGATGGAAGTATAACAGAGAGGAAATTAGTACCCACTGCCCCAGGTGAGTGACTCACTGTCATGGATGCTCTTTATCAACCTACCAAAAGAATCTAGAGACTCTTGAATTCCATGTTCTTAAGTATCTTTATTACCCCAGAATGGCAGAAAGGTTGACGTTGGAAGGGACCGTTGGAGGCTATCTGGTTCAACCTCTATGTCAAAACACTTCTGGTTATAACATTTCAGCAATAATATACATATTAATCCAGGTTTAGGTTCAGCATAAAATGTTGTGTTTTTCCACATGAATTAAGATTATTTTATCTGTAAATCTATGCCCTCAAAGATCTTAGATTTACTTTCACATAACAAGAGCTTAAATTCTTCAAACTTCCCACTGCTTTGGAAAAAAAATCTTATGCTTTTTATTAATTTCAACTACTAATTTATTAATCCATAATTAAAATGAATAAGTTATCAGTAGAAACTAATGAAAAATTATACATTATCTCCAGGATTTTAAAAATAGCACTGAGACTTTAAATATTCTATACCTCTACGTAATACTATGGAATGGTTTTAAAAGCCTGTCCTGTTCTGTTAAGTGATGTGTATATTTTTTAAAATAAATTACTCACAGTAGTAAATATATTTCCAATAAAGGCTTCTTCAAGTCAAAGCTCAAAGGAGAAAGTATCTGATTCTCCAGAATAATCGTAATCTACGTATTTACTATATTAGCGGTTGGTGGCTAACTCAGGCCTCTGAAAGTTTTCCAGAATTCACCATTCATTTTTCCTTTGTTGCAGAATGAAGATTAGCTGCTAGCAAAGTTGTGCAGAGAATGTATTATTATTATTTTCATTATTATTATTGTTGTACTTTATAATTTTTTCCATTCTTAGGGTGCTTCATCCAAAAATAGCATATAGTCATTAGAAGGACAGGACAGTTACCTTATGTAGCATAGATGTGATCTGTACTTCAACTAAGTCGCTGAGTAGATCACAAAATTTGACCATGTGCATTGTAAGGATTAAGATAGACTTGAGTTAAAACAGCTGAAATTCTCACCCTGTTTTAAAAGGTAAGGTTGAACTGACTGAATAGCTTCCTATGAATAATTTGAAACTGGAAAAGATGAATAAATAATGTTTATAAAGGTGGTATCATGTACTGGATTAATATTTTTCTAATATTTGGATGAGGTTTCTAATTCAATACTCCTAGAAAAATAAGATTTTTTCTTGATATGTCAAGTTTGTATTTCCCTGAAATAATACCTTTGACCTCATAATAAAAATATTTTTAGGATCTTAATAACTTTTTGCCAAAACTGAGAGTGAATTTGAGAGGACTGATGTTTTATTTGAAAACCTATTAAAAAATTATCTCCAAAATCTGCTTCCTTTAAAGAACATATAATATTATGAAAATACCTACATTAGTAGTAGTAGTAGTAGTAGTAGTAGTAGTAGTAATAGTAGTAGTAGTAGTAGTAGTAATTGAATTTCCATCCAAAAATAGCAATACATTGAAGGCTTCTTGGTTTAAATGAGGTAAATATCAGTTTTGCAGACAATTAGAAACCTTACTTATATACAAAATAGCAAACTAGTGTCCATCTCTCGTTGCTTTTGTCCACTAGAATGTGATAAAAACAATAAGATCACTGATTTTCTCTTTTGTGCTAATTGGGTCTGCTGGTTGTATTCATACCCTGTAGGCCTCGGCACGAACGATTGGAATAGGAAAGAGGGCTCGCTGTCAGGCTGCTGACAGCACTCAGATCTATGCCAAGAGTACCACTCACACTTAACTTCCCAGCACTGCCGTGACATGATGGCAAAAATGAAAACTACGACCTCTCCATGCAAATGTGATAACACCTAGCAGAAGAGGACTAAAACGGCAGTGATTCCTGCGGTTTTGGCATTGGTTGCCTAAATCACCAAACCAGTCCTGGTTTTAAATATTAGTGTAGTTCAGTTGCTCTTGAAACTGGAAATTGCTTATCAGTACTTCCCATTGGTAAGCAACAATACAATGCAAGTAAATGTGAAATTACCATCAAGACAGAATAAAGCTTTTCATACTCAGTACCAACATTTCTTTAGCCCAAATACAAGATACAATAAATGGCTTTGATGGAAGTTACACTTCTTAAAGGTAAGCATAACTAATTGTCAGCTAAAGCATAACTATGACAAATGTGAGGACAAATTATGTTATTACACAGGCAAATCTGACATGGGATTTTGAACTGGCAATATAATATAAAGTATTTTTAGTTTGCATGCAAACATGTCCATTTGGTTTTCTTCAAACATTTTTTATGGGTGTAATAAATGAAAAACAAATCTAATTAAATTCCTTTAGAAAAAAAGGTTCTATTGATTTGTTTAAAGCTGTTAATAAGAACATAGTAACTGCCACATCTATGTCAGATCCAGAAATGTTAAATTTAATGTATCCTATATTTCTTGTAGGATTGCAAACTGAGGAACATTATATCTTGATTTCTGATGCCAGTCTGAATTAGTTTATTGATCTGTATTTCAGTTCATTTTAGAACTCCATTTCTGTTTGTTCCCTGGAGAGTCAAATGTTTCTATTCAGAACTGAAAAAGTTTTAATGTTAAAGAGCATTATGGTCAGTTTTACTACTCCAGTATGTATTTGGTATGTCCTACCTATTTCGTGTACAAGAGGCAGTCACCTCTATGCAACAAAATATTAGTATGATTGTATAAAAACAAAAACATTGAATTACTTTCAGTTGAGAATAATGTGATCAAAATACTGGTTTGAAATTCTTATAGAGTTACTTAGTGCAATTTAGCTTCAATGCTATCTAGAACATGATACGAAGTATCTCCTTGATTAATGTTTCTTGGGGACATTATTTCTAAAGATGGTCAAAGTTTTAATGAATTAATTTGACCATCATTATGGGTAATGTGCTGGAGACACATTAATCTAAGTGATATCTTATAGCCTATGCAGAACTAATTCATCTGAATGGGAATTTTGCAAATTAATCCGGGTTCCAATATGGGAAGGGAATTGATGCCCAGTTTTGAATCAAACAATGAATGCAGTCTGGCATATATTTTTCTGTAAAGGGTTTATGAATTTGGGAGAGTATATACCTCACAGATAAATATAGTTATCTCCCACAAGTGTACAGTTGTAAGGAAAGGTATGAGGCTATGAATTTTAATGTGTAATAAATTATTCTTTCACTAGGATTGAAAAAGAAATCTGCAGATTACAAAAGATAATAATATCTCTAATTATGTAACAGTTTCCAAATCATAAATAATGCTGCGTGTGTCGTATTCAAATCAGAAAGCAATAACAGGATTTAGAAGTATCTCCTGAATTAATGGTCTAACACAAAGTTCTGCTTCTGTCCTTTCCAGCAGATTGAGATGTTTCAGCCATTAGCTCGCTAACAGTATGTTAGATTTCCCAAGATCACAATCATCAGGGGCTTTCAGCTTAGAGGTCTACAGTGAATTAGACATTGTGATGGACAGGAAAAGGACCTCTTACCAGACACTTCTACATTTTTCTGTATTTTCTTTTTCAATATTCTGTGACATGTTTTAGCAAGCAACCAATGTGCAACTCTATAAACCATGGAGAGCTCTTGTCAGGGATATGTAAGAAAATTAGTCAGAGCTTCACAGATTCCTTACACTTGAGTGAAAACGCCTACAGATCATAACTAACTATATACAATGGCAGGTTTTGTCTAAAAAACTGCACAAAATTATGAATTATTTTCAGTATAATCTAATTTGCTTTACTTTTGTATATGAAGGAAAGTATAACACATATCTTTATTACAGAACATAATTGGATGGCAGGATTATGTTAATAATGTATTATGTTAATAATATTGGTTTTGTTTATATAAGTCAATATTCTAATAATAGAGATCTCAGAACATGTATGACAGGGTCAAGACCCTTTTAGAACTTTTAGACATATTTTTGCATGTTTGAGAGCCTGGGCAATCTGTGACAGCCATTGGAGTGAGCTGATCATTAACTTTCCAGCTTCTTATTTTCTCTTATGCTCTGTATGTGGAGAATGAAATGGGAAATTAAAGTTCAGTATGCCAAAAGAGTGAAAACTTCCTACTTCAAATAATTTTAAACACCAATAACTTTGCTGACTCCATCAGAATCAAATGCCAATTGTTTTTATTGGAGTGGTTCTCCTATATGGAGAATTGTCAGAAGGTTTAAAACCCATTTTTTAACAAGCTTGTTAGAGCACCATGAATGAGAATCCAGACAGGATGATCGAAAAAGAAGGAACTAGAGGAACGCTGGACTTGCCAGATATCAGGAGCCTTCATGCTTCTGTTGCACTTTCCAATCCTGTGTTTACTATCTAAAACCAGTGACAAGGGCTGCTGCACTAAAACGGGGATTTAGCAATTTGCATGCCCAAACCCTGAGGGCACCTCCAACCTGACCGTGCCTGCAAAGTCCCTGTGGCTCCTCTCACCCTGCCTGAAGGCCAGGACCACCTTTTGGCCCCCTGGAGCTCCCAACTCATCCCACCAATGGACCAGGACCCCAAGTCAGCCCCCAGGGCCTTCAGTCTCTATCTTGGCGATTCCGCAGCAGTGTGGATTTCCAGCTCCTCCATGATCTCAAGATAATACTTAGAAATTGTGATACCTCTGAAAATCTGACATGCAACACTATGAGTTTCAGGAGAGGTGAACCTGTCTGTCTAAGCCAAAAACTTTTCAGCAGAACGCAAGACCTGTACTACCAGATAAGCAACTAAATGTTTACTGTCTCAATCAGCAGCTTCTTTGGTGTGATGGCAGACCCTATGTTGAAGGATAGTGGTTAGGGTTCTTTTCTTTCAAGCTCACAAAAATTAACATCTCTCTGTACAGTTATATTGATTACTTTTACTAACTACTTGGCATAAGTGTTAGTCTCTTTGCAAACCTGTTAACTGCTCTATTTGACCTTGCTTTTTAGTTAGAAAAAGATGATGCTACATATCTTCTGGTAGTTTAGCAATGCAAATAAAAAATTCCATATTTCATTTACAGTAATACAGTACTCTTCCATTAAAGTGCATATAATTTTCAAAAAAGATTAATTTCCAAAAAGTTTCTTTACACCAGAAGTTTTACAGCTGATACAAAAGGTTTTTCCTGATCATTTGCCACAATAATTCTGGCTTGAAGTTCACATAAGTAAGAGTGCTTACAAATGGAGTGAAAGAAATGCTAATAAATATTAACTAAGGGGAACATGTTGCTTAATAACTAATTATGATCAAGAGTACCAGTGTACCTTTGTAGATAGTTGTAGATAGTACCTTTGTATTTTAATCTCAGCATTATACCTTTCATCTTTTTGAAACATACACTCAAATATCATTGTCACTACATATAGTATATACTTCTAAATTACACGTCATTCAGTTAATAACCTTGGCAACAACATGGGGATGACCAAACAGGCATACATTGCCTCATCAAAGAAAAATCTTAATTGATTTCAAAAACAAAAGGGTGGGGGGGAGAGGGGAGGGAATAGCTGATTCTGAAATAATATAGATGTAGAATAAAGTACAGTTATAGCCAGTTTTAATTTTGATACTCTCAAACATTCAGTTTCTGGCTCCTGCAATTATAATAACATTCTTCTAACAGAAGAAACTTAGGCTAGAGAAACCTTTTAGAGGAAGACAGGCAGGTTGAAGAACTAAGTGTCTCAGGAGCATGGAGACTGCAGCATAAACCAACAGCAGGCCACTCTTCAAGTACAACTAAGGGAAATAATTTTCCCAATAAATTTAGAGAGGCCACAGTGGATTTGTCTTCACAATAACACTACTGAAATTTGCTGGACATGGAAAATGAAACCTCAAGAACACTATGAAGAAGGATATTTTTTCACAAGCCCTTTTATTTCCAATGGTCTTATTCTGATCTTTAAACTTTAAAAAGAGCATCATTCTACATTTTGATAAAATTAGTACTTTTTTAAGGTGCAGACAAATTTGATGTGCCCTGGGGGTTTACTTCCAGGAAGGTCCATGATGTACATCTCAAAGCTCTGGCTGCCAGGACTCCATCACAGCATGAAGAGTTACTGTTAATGCATCAAAAACATGCATTTGCTATGAATAAATGAGACAGAGACAGTACTAAACTTTTAGCACTGCAACTTATGATTTTTTTTTTTTTTAAATACTTGATTACAGACAGTCTCTGCTCTTGGATAGACTCTCACTTCAAAGTAAGCGTCTTCACATGATGAAACAAACTAAAATAAATTATTTGAAAATCAAATTGTACATCATCCTATAGGCTTTTTGCAAAACAGTTATTCTGCAAACATTTATAAAAATTAGCACTTTTAAAAATGCTATTTAATAGTCATACAGACTACTTAGCAAAATTATTAACCTTCTTATAAAGTGAGACTATGCATTTTATTTTCACAAAAATTAAGGAATATACTAGTTCAAGAAAAATCTCTGTAAGGAGAAGAGTATATAGGCAGTACTACAATATATGTATAATTCAATTATTGAGAACATATGAGAAAGTAAACAGATAAGTTACAAGTAATAATCTTTATATATTAAAATAATTAATTTTCTACTTGGATGGGACTAAATTAATTGTTTTTGGAATGCATCCTTATCAGTTTTTCATACTCTGGAGCACATACCAACAAAAACCACCAGAGAAATATTTTGTGTAATAAAACCTTCAGCAGCTGGATACTATTGTGATTGGAAGAGCATATAAAAATCTGTGTAATAGGCAGTAGAGATGGAGAAAAGAACATGACCAGGAATCCAATTAAGACAGTTTACAACAACCAAAAATGGCAAGGTTTTTTATGTAAAGTAGATGCAGGGGGAAGTCTAAAGAAAAGGCTGCTGGTTGTAAACTGATATAATGTGAATTTTGGAACTTAGAGCGAACCATTCTTTTAGCCTGTGCAAATTAAACTTCCAAAGATAAAATAATTGCATGCTACCATCATGAAACTCTGAAAAGATTGGGAAGTCTCCCAGAGAGAATTGTGGGCATATTGTCAAATCCTCTTATATAATACTTGTTTTAGTGCCATTAGAAAGCAGAATATAAGCTAATATACAACTTGTTTCCCTTCAAATCCCTGACCAATGAACCTTAATTAAAATGTTTAGCAATTAAAAGGAAGCAACAATTTAAAGAATAATATGATTTCTTTTTTTTTCAGGAATGAAAGTAGAGTTAAATTTAAGGTTAACTTAGAATTCCATCAATTAAGTGCTTTTGTTCAGTTCAAAATAGGCTTGAACTCTAATTGTTAAATTCGTCAAAAATGCTGGATAATGCACCACAACTTCTTAAGCAGAAGCATGTATAAAAAGGGATTTTCCTTTGTGTTTGAAGTCTAATTTAATTTTGTTCTGTCAGATTGTGATGCCAACTTTCCCTGAGCACTGGTTGCCTAAAAGTCTATATGATCATGCAGATATAATGTAAGAATCAACATCCACTGAAATTTTCAGATCATAAACTGCATCCTTTGTTCTCTACACAAGTTAATTCATGCTTTATCAGTTTATAAGCAATATTATCTTCCTAAAACCATGTGAGAATCCTCATTTTTGCTCTTTTCCCATAGTAATTTTTTGAAAAAGTACATATGTAAAGAGATATTTAACATTTAGTCATATTTGACTCATTTTACTATGCATATGTTTCTACATTTCTATGCAGACATACAAATACTCATTTTAGATAATAGTTTTGTCTTGCTCTGGTGTTTATCTGATAATAATTTCAAGCTTTCCTTTACACACTACTGCTAAATATATTTTCCTTTAAGAGGCTAAACATCTGATGCTGTATAATCTGTCTGATTGTAAACTCATTCTTTCAGTTCAGCATTCCCTTTTTATAAATACTTCCAAACCTTGGAAGTATTTGCTGTCACGAACACAATAAAAGTGAATGACTTATATACAGAATGCTTCTTCCAGTCCTTCTATCACCAAATGACGAAAATGAAATTTACAGTCATAGATTCAAGAGATTTACTGTTTAGGATAAAATGTTCATTTAGCACCTTTCAAGCTCTTATTCCTCAGAGGTGAGAAATAAATATTCAGGTGGTGTGCACTGCCCAATAATCAAAGTCTTATCCCGTGCTTGTAAACAGGTAGCAATTGCAGCCTGACCTACTTGTCTATAATCAGATAAAAGGGTCCTGCTTCTCCTGTGAATATACAGTTCTCAGCAAAGAGCCAAACATCTGAGAATGCAGATGATAGAGAGAGCAAATGAGTGAGACTGTCTCCCCATTTAAGAAAGCAGGAATATCCAAAGGTGGGTTATTTGCTTGTGTTTTTTGGTTGTTTGTTCTTCTGTTTTAGCTGTGGCTTTTTGCTTGGTTGGTTGTTTTTTTTGTTTGTTGGTGAAAGTATTTTCTTGTTGGTTGCTTGGTTGGTTTGGTTTGGTCTTTCGTTGATTTTGGGGGGTGGCGGTTTGGGTTTTGTGATTGTGGCTTTTTGTATTATTATTATTACAGACCGCAGTCAGAGTGCAGCATCATAAGAGCTGCCTTAGATATTTTTGATGAGGTTAACCTAGGTAGGGGGAATAATCTGCTGCAGAAACTGCATAAAACTTCATTGACATTAACATACATTGCTTTTCAGTAAGGTTGCACGCTCTGTAATCTAGGTTTTCTCGCCAGAGCTTAGGGCAGAGGAGTGGGGTTTCAAAACAGATGAAGAGCTCATTCTATAGATTAGTACCAGGTGCTAAGGAAAAAGAAGGAAATTCCAGATACTTTTTATAGTGAGACTTTGTTATAAAGAAAATAATTTATGTCCTTTTCCAAGCATAACCTATCCTTAGACAAATATGGCTTTATCATACTCCAGTATGTCTTGCTTTTTTAGATTCAAACAAAAATCGGACTTCCTGGTATTGCATGTGCATAGCATAATCAAACAGATGACAGCACGCATTTGCTTTGTCAAGTAATGAGAACTTGATATTACATTTGCATCTCCTCACAGCCTTCTGCAGGTGGCCTTGTTCTCTTTTGTTACAGCTGACCATTTACTCCTTCCAGTACCATGACTGGTTCATGGATAATCAGTGTTTTCACTTAAACTCATTTACATTGTCTTTATGAACATGCAGAAGCTTACAATCTGAGAAGAGTGATTTGTTTTCATCTGACATTCTGCTCTGTCATATATTTTTTTTCGAATTTAATCTCCTATTATGATATTTAGAAGTAAAAAGGAATAATACTGAGACACATATTTTTCTTCTACTGAAAACTCAAGAAAATTCATCTTAATATCTTTACCTTCTTGACCAGCCTCTGTATTACTTGGTCATATGCAAAAAGTACTGGTCCCAGAAGTAAAAACTTGCAGTAGTGCAGAAAAACTTCTCAGTTTATGATGATTTCTTTAAGTTTGCTTTTAATCTTTCTAATTTCCAGCTAGTGTAATGTATGTTTCTGTTTATTATGGTATTATTCTAATGATTTTGTTTAGCCTATATATTAATTTTAAAAAGGAAATAGTCTTAGACTCATACAATAATTTGTCGTCTTCGATGCTGCATTTAACATGGTTTTTAATGCTGCTTTTTTACTCCTTATATTTAGAAAGCTACTTAAATAGGAATGTCTCATGTGGAAAAAACCCTAAATTTCTAGGTTTCTAACAATCACTGTACAAGTTCGCTGCTAATATCTTGAGTCTTAAAAGAAAATAGAGGGGAATCGGGCAATGCTGGGAGTGTAATATTTCCTTATCTCCTTAGGAACTAACTAACAGCTGAAAACTGAACACATACGTATTTTTTTATACATATGTGTGTGTATATATATATACAATCTCTGAGGCAGCTTGTTCAGTATATTTAAAGCTGTTTAGAAATAATACTATGAAATATGTCTTACAATGTAGAGAAAAATATTCCAATTAAATTGGTTGCCATAAAATTTAAAAATATGTAAATAGGTCTGATGCTCTTTTCTGTGGCAAATCATTAAAATTTAAAACAAATATTCTATAAAGCCTTTTGATTTATGTGTTTATAACCTTCACCTTTGTATTTTTTTACTATTTTAAGCGACAAAATAAGTATTAGCATACCTCTACAGAGGAAGAAATTTGTTTCTGTATGTAAGTCTTTACCGTGCACAAAATATTATAGTGCTGGAGAGCTTAGGGATAAGGTTTGCATTCAACAGAGAAGAGTTTATCATAGTTTGCAAAAATTTGGAAAGTGTAGGCATACTACCTACTGCTAGACAACCTTTTTCATTGTAAATATTTAATCTGGTTATATATAGTGAAATACTGAATGTGCTTTCGGATGCCTAAGTATCATTTTCACCAAGAAGAAATATAAATACTGCACACATTTCTATACACACAGAGCAAATTAAGACAGCGATAGCCATTTTTATCTATTCCTAATTCTGCCCATACTCAAGGGTCATTTATTAGTACTCCAGGAGCTTCTAACCACCCTCAGTGTGCTGACAGCAGTGCTCCAGTCTTCTATCACTCTTAAAACAATACAGAAAGTGCATTTTAAAATTGCTTACATCAGCTATTGGATTATATGAAATTAATTTAATGCTGCTTATTAATGGTACTTCCCACACCTGTCTCCAGAGACTATTTTTTTTTTTATTTTTATGTGACAATGTTATACAACGAAGATTGTGTATATTCAATCCCTATTCCAAATAAAAGGTATAGACCCATAGGTTATACCTTTACTGTCCATTTCTCAGAACACAGGGTATTGGTAGACCAAAAATAATAAGAAGATAAAAAAAAAAAACGTTCAGGAATTTGTTTCACCAGAGACCAAGGAAAAAAATTATGGGATTAGATTTTTTTTTCTTCATTCTGGCTATAACAAATTTCATCCTCATAACAGGGAGAAAACTGTATTAAAATCTTTAACTAATTTGGTTTATAGCTGAGTAACTTAATGAACTGTCATGAAGTCAATCCCAAATTACACCAACACAAAGAATTTGGTGTATGGTTTACTTGTTATTTGTATGATAATTCTAATTTGTGTCTGTTAGAAGTCAAGAATATTAGACTATTAATGAGATTGTCACATTTTCATCTACAGTGGCTCTGCAGTTAAAATTAAATGGAAAAGGAAAAAGAATTCATGTAATATCAAACACATTGTTCAGTAAGACACTTCCATTAGCCAAAATCATTCTTTGGATAACATTTCAGTCAAAGAAAAAATGATGAGCACTACACAGAACTTAGAATATCTAACAAAGACATGAAAGATGCCTTATCCATAATGTATCCATGCATTATGAATTGCAGTTTCATGAAACACTACATACCTGTCACAGAAAAAGAAAATACTACTATATTTATTTAACACATGAAAATACTTTTGTAACTTTTGGTCAGAAGAGGATATATTCCTGAGAACTGAACAGACGAGAGTTAGATAGACCAAACATAACACGTCAACAGTTGCTATTTACTCTGTTTTTCATTACAAACTTGCAGTATTCTGAACATTTGGATTTCTTTGTGTCATAGGTATTCATTTTTCCCTTTCCAAAATTTTTTGAGTTACAAAAAGACACAACCTCTTGGTTTAGAGAAACAACATATGTTTGTGTAAAAAACAGAATTAAAAATTTGCAGAAAAAATTACAGATCAACTTCATGATGTTTTCTCAAATAAAAAAAACCAGCCGCTAGTGTCTCAAAAGGCATACTGCATACCACTGAATCTTTTGCCTAAACCCCACACATTTGGAGTCACCAGCACTGGAAGGTGTCACTGTATTGAAATGAATCTTCTATTTCCTTTCTCAACAAAAGATCTTGTGAACAGAATGAATCCAAGGATATGTCTTGAAGTGTGTAAGGTTTGGACAAAATTGTCTGTGACATTCTCATAACATATGGAAATGTGGTTGATGAAAACATAGGATAAAATTTGACTCTAAATCTGAAGTTGAAGATTACATTAAGGATCTGATACAGAACACTTTTAGGATGATATGAAGCTGATGTCAAGCATATTGGCCAATGATATAATTTCAAGTTATTTTAGAAATATTGTGGGGAAGCAAATTGAAATTCAGTGAAAACAAATGGGAAATATTATACTTCAAAGGAGATGTCAATACAGAATAGAAACCTCTGAAACAGCAACGCTGCAGGAAAGACTTCAAGAAATATAGTGTGAAAATATGTCACACTTCACAGTACTAAGGTCATAGATGGAGCATGGCATTCTAATGTTTTTCACAATAAAGTTTTGGTTTAAGCTTTTTTTTTTTT
>VZTG01002138.1:1031781-1058713 GCA_013397845.1 Melanocharis versteri | reverse complement strand
TTTTTTTTTTTTTTCTTTTCAGAGGTGGACTGAATGATTTGAGAATACTGTGATGCTTTAAGGGCCTTGTTTAGACACAATATTCATAGAGGAAAAAGGAAAAGGAAAAAAAAAGCAAAAGCAAAAGACAAAGCAAAAGCAAAAGCAAAAGCAAAAGCAAAAGAAAAAGAAAAAGAAAAAGAAAAAGAAAAAGAAAAAGAAAAAGAAAAAGAAAAAGAAAAAGAAAAAGAAAAAGAAAAAGAAAAAGAAAAAGAAAAAGAAAAAGAAAAAGAAGAAAAAGGAGAGAGACATACCCACTCTTCTAGTGATGGTGAAAACCTGCTTATAACAGCTAATGCAGAGAAAATATAAAGAATCTCTCTCTAATTCAAAAATAAAAGAACAGCTTTTTTCATGCATTTCTTCAGAGTTCAAAAGAGACAAAAGTTCAAACACCCTCTCTTAACAGAGGAAAAGAAATATCATTTTTGCCCACTGTTAATCTTGTTTTCCAGCCTAATTGAAACATATTAACTCAAATGTTTAACACAGTATAACATCACACTTTTTTATCTTAGCCTAAAATGCCAGTCATAGTTTTTCCAATCCTAAAATTCAATATCGTCTAAGATATCCTCCTATAAATTCAGAAGTAACATAGTAAATTGTGTATATCCTTAATAAATACCAACAAATTATACTATTTCCTTTTGTATTCTGTAATGGATTAAACTTGTTGAGAAAAACAAATAGTAACATAAAATATTTGTATATGCCAGCAATATTCAGTGTTTAGACATATACACACTATTCATTCTTGAGGTATTGGATAAGACTAGGATGTGTTGATGGTCAGGCTTCATGTTTCGTGTCTTGTATAAGATTAACAAGACCTCATTCAGCTTACAGATGTTGCTCTGCAGGCACCAAGCGGTTTCACAGCGAACTAAGAAGTCTCTTTAGGTAGAGCATCGTTATTTAATTTGACAAAGCAGGCACAGAGTTATATTTAGATTTTCTGATAGGTAAATTGAGTTTAACTTAGGAAAATGGATTATAACATATTAGTCAAGATACTGCTATCATTATTCTTTGAGAGGTTCTTTGTCCCAGTCAATTTCTTTTATGCCACTGTGGTAGGAGAAAAGGAGTAAAATTAATCTGCAAGACTCCCCTCAGTATGGAAAATTACTAACAAAATAGACCACTGTTCCTTATATCTCCATAGTACTCTGCACAGGGAGATCAAGAGAAACCAATTTTAGGGAAGTGTACTAAAACTTGGGCTCAGGCTAATGTTAGCGGAAGCTCAGCTGGAGAGATGCCAGTCAGGTGGGGAGACGTGAGTCAGCTGATACAAATTAATGCATGTTCCAGAGTCTGAAGTGGTACAGCATACAGCTAACGAGCTGTAAAAGGGGGAATGGAGATAAGGGAAGGTAGCCAGGAGTGTTAATTGCAAGCAATTTAAGTCCACCTTTAGAAAGCAGAATGATATCAGCTTTTTGCTGTTTGATAGACTTCCACATAAACAGCTTATAATTGAAAAAAAATCATGCTTCAAACCGATTGTATTCTGACTTCATTCTCATTCTCTGATTTTTAATGTTGATCTAAATGGCTGGAATTCAACCACTGGTCTAAAGTGGTTTAAGTAAAGTAAAGTAAAGTGAAGTAGCCTTGATTGACCCTGTTTGATGTGGGGATCACAGTTGCTTCAATATGACTAAGGAAGAACTAGCTATCCACTTTTGTATAGAGGTGGTTTTCTTTGATAGTGTCAATAGGAAATTTCTAAGCAAATTTTACAATATATAAATTTTATACCAAAGTATTTTCCAGAGTATTTTGAAGTTCTATGACACAGAAATGTAAAAGCCTTACAGTACTCTTGTACTTTTTGTACTACTAAAAATGAAATAATTTATTATAATATATAAATGTAGTTATTATTCTTATGGGTTTTATGCCAATAACTAAACTTTTAATGTCACCAAAGTTAGGCGTTGCTTATACGAGTATGAGATTAGAATTAGTCTTTGTACATGCAATGCATAATTAAGAAATTAATCCACATTAGTTTAGTAAACATCTAAGAACAGTAGGTATGTGAAAAACAAAGTGATATTAAAATACCAAGTAAATCTAACATCATTCTATGCTCCCTTGTGTCAAGTATACAGAAATATGGAACATATGATCTCACAGGAATTCAAACACATTAATTACTAAATCAACACAACAGAAAATAGGTCACAACAGCTTTACTGATTTTCCTAAAAATCACATTATTTTTTTATATGCAGTTAGAAGTACCATTCTTGTTTATTACAATTCCTTGCCATGTGCTGTATATTATACATAATTCTGTCTTATTAAATTCCTGAAGCATGCAATACAATGAACTTAATAGATTTTATGCAAATCATTACATAAAAAAATGAGAGCAGATGGTCCTCAACACATCAGAACCCTTCTATAGAAGTTTCATGTTTTGTTTAAATTAAACAAAATATAAAGTTACCTTTGTGACACCTAACTTACTTTAATTTATTCTGCTGCACTGTTTTTCTTACAAGTTTTCTTTCTTTTTATACCATTAAAGTAAAATATTTGTGCTAATGTTCCTTAGATATTCAGTTGTTTACCATTTCTGAGCTGTACAGTGAACCTATACAGATATTTGTTTATTCCTGCTGTCCCACAAGAAGGAAATCTATTGCTATCAATAGAGCACATAATTCATCTCACAGAATTGCCTGAAGGAAAGAAGGCGAGCATTACGCTGCGAATCTTGAACTAGTATCTTTTAAGCTCTATTGCTATACAACTCTGTGACATCTTTCCCTTACAACTCACTCATTTTGCATTCTCCCTGACGCCATCCATGTCAGAAGATGAACGGTAGAGCAAATAAATCTAACAGAAGTTATGGAAATTAAACAAAACAAAAAAGAAATATCAGAAATAAAGAACTAAGAAAAATAAGAGCCATATAACTTTGTTGTCTCCTGAGAGAGTTACGCAGCATGTCTGATGATGGTCTCTCTTCTGTTGCCATGTAAAATATGTATCTTATGATCTTCTCCACCTACTCCAGCTAACGTTCCAAAATCATGTTTGACACATATCCATGACTTTGAACTTATGCAGTTAATAATTAGCTTTATAACAAACAATGAAAAGGGTAGCCAAAAGGGCTATCAAAATCTATTGGGAAAACAAACAAACAAACAAAAACAAAACAAAAAAAGAACCCCAAACAATTTTCCTAGTCATGTTTGAAAAAATAAGCTGAATAGTAAAGATAAATGTATAGATATTATAGACCTTGGGGTCTATTCACCTATATTATCATATACTGTAGCATTTCCAGGAAAAAAGAAAATCTTCCTTTCACTATATTTGCCAGTTCTAGAAGTGCTTTTTTTTCATGAGACTGTAAGCTTGCTTGCTCTGTCTTTTCAGTTTTTCTGAAAAGCAATCATGTAATTTAGGGAAACAAAATACTGGACTGTATACTCTACTGGAAGTGGTTCAACAAATGCAAGAGTTATACCAAACATGGTTAAAATTCAGTAACTTTCACCTCTTTCCCTCTTTCCTTATTTCTCTCCTTTATTTTTTTTTATTTAATTCTTTAAAAGCCTTATCTGAGTATAGGACCATTCCAAGATATATGGTCATGTAATAGGTTGGGAGAGGAGAGACCCATATTCCCAGCTTTGCTTCCAGACAGAGGATGACTCTGTTTCTGGTCTTGCCACCTGGTTTCATTTTCTAGGACAACTGTGACAAAACTACTTGAGTGAGTTTTCATGTTTTAGTTGGATTTTTCACTGAAACGATACTATTTTTTCTGAAATGAAAGTTATATTTTTTTTTTTTATCCATTGAGGCATAATTCAAGAATACTTTTCCCAAAGCTGTATCTCAACATTTCAGGTTTTCTGAATCCTGCTAGAAAGTGAGAAAACACATCACCAAAAGAGTTAACTGGCACAAGCTACAGAATTTAATTTCCCTTGTTTTCAGGAAAAATAATAATTCGCTGATTTACTTTATATAAGGGAATAATTTTTAACCAGTTCTGGGAAATTAGTAATACCAACAAGTAATCATGCTGTAAATTCTTATGAGACTGCACCCTGTTTGATCTGCCTGTGTCCCAGTAGAGACACTACAGTCCTATTTCAAGGGTCACAGCTAATAGGAAAGTAGATTATGGTCAACACAAAACTAACAGTTTTGGTCATAAGAGATTATCAGTGCCCAAAATGGAGAAAAACACATTGAGAAATGGTTTTACTCTTCAGAGGCAGGTTAATTGTACCCCTCAAATTAGGAAGAAGAGGAAAACGAACCCCAAACCCACCATGTGGCCTATCTGGATACTGAAAATCCTTATGACTTTTTTGCACCTAAATTCCAGAAAGCTATCAAATTTCCCCTCAGACTGGATGCCAGAAGCTGTGCTATAAGGTGGCAGTAACAATATTTTTCCATCTGTTTGTCCTTCTCATTTATTACAAATGCCAAATTTTCCAGCTTTCCCTTAAAATTGTCTGAGTTCAATTGATGGCACCTTACTGTAAAACAAATCAAAGTGTCTGAAATGATACAAAATACTTCAGGAAATTTTAGGAAATTATGCAAACCAATATTTATTATGTAGAAGTTCAATGGATACTTTGATGATTGGGAATAAGTCATGCTTTTAATTAATTAGAATTCCACAAACTTTGCCTACTGTGAAGAATATGCAATGATATAGAATTATGCCATTTCTTTTTCCTGTCAAAACCATGTAATTTTTAATGTCATCAGTATGTTTTGAGCTATAACAACAAAAATGGTACAGCTCTGAAGGTGGAGAGAAGTTTTGCTGAAGCCCATAGAAATAAAATGTGACATTCATACTTACAAGAGGAATAGTCTTATTCTGCTTAAATATAACTGAACATACCTCCCCAAAATTACCCCACACAAAAGATCAGAATGTCAAACATGTTGATTGACTTAAGTGATAGTTAGACATAATCATAGCTGGAGACATTGGCTTGGTTCCAACATTTTTTCTGTACTTGTCAGAGGAGTACAAGTGCTTCCTAAAAGTGTGCTAGCTAAAATGAACAAGACCTCAAAAATGGGAAAAAAAGCTAAACAGCAATGTTGATACCTGAAAAAAAATGTATTGAAACTGTAGGCGAATAAAGTATCACCTATCATTTACTTATTCATCTCTAAATAGAAAGAGAAACAAATATTTGCTGAAAGAAAATATTCATTCCATTAACAATATGATTAACAAGAACAACGGAAGAAATGGTATTATTGTTTCATTTTGAGGTGGTCTGTTAAGTTCAAGTTTGAACAACAAGCAGAAAACAAACAAGCAAGACCGTTATCGAGTTTAAACATTCATAGTTACATGTAACTTGAGAAAGTAAATATTTCTGCAACAGATGCAACACATACACCTGAAGAAGGTTCCTTTTCTTCAGTATAGAAGAAGTATACATATTCAGAAGCTAGCATTCTTCTCTTCACTGCTGAAGATGAAACAAACTATTTACCTTTCAGATGTTCATATACTCTTCTTGACTTCAGCACAAGTAGAGAAAGACTAACTGGGAGTATTTCTGAAGATTCCACCTCAATTCTTTTAATTCCATAATAATGATTTTATATTTTTTCTTGAGGATCTGAAACACTTTCCTCAAACTTTAGTATTTAGCCTGGAGACACATTTTATTACATTTCCTCATAGATTTGCTAAGGTTTTTTTCCTTTGCTTTTACTACTGATTAGCATCTATTTTAATGCTTAAATACATGTCCTTAAGAAAGAAAGAGCTGCCTGACCACGTGAAGCAGTTAATTAATTCCTTATTTTGCTTTATTTTTGTGTGCAGCTTTTTCTTTACAGATTAAGCCATCTTTATCTCAACCCATGAGTTTTCTCTCTTACACTTTTCTGATTCTCTTCCCCATCCTGGCCAGAGTGAGAGCGAGCAAGTAACTGTGGTGCTTAGTTGCCAGCTAGGGCTAAACCACAACTTTATGCAATGTGGTTTGAAAATTTTCAGGAAAACACACATTTCTTAAAGGACAGCCTGTGTTTCCTTTAAATTTTTTAAAGCCCTTTGACAGCACTTTATGCAGTCTTTAAGTCATTCAACCAGTAATACTCCTATTAAGTCAAGGGAATTATTTTTAATTTTTTCCTTGCAGACAAGTGACCCTGAGAAAGAGTCTGGTAAAATCTGAGTATGTTAATTACTATTAAATTATCTTTCTTTTTCCCAATTTTTAAATTTTTTGTACAAATCCATAGGAGTTTATGTTTTCCTTCTACTTATTACTACAATATGCGTATCCACTTAAGTTTTCAAATAAACAAAGAATGCCATATTCTTAAAGTAATAGTAGAGATAAACAGAGGGAATAGACAAACTTATCGGTCATTGGTCTGAAAATGATGAAACACACTTTTTCCAGTGCTTAGACTGTCCAAACGGGTCACAAGAGCTCAGGATAAAAATTTGTTGATTTGTTCTTAATTTCCTTGCCTCAATTTGGCTGAGCTACATTAAATTGTTTCTTTACCAGCCTGCTCTTAGGATTATGTATTGTCTGTAATTGTTTTTCATTCTTAGCATATATGTCTTCTGCCTTGATTTCATTTTAATGTTTTTAAATTATATGCAGCAGTTTTCATGTACATGTGTTTGTTTTAGCATGTACAATGTTTTAGTTTGTTTTAGATATGTACACAAGATACACATAAAGATGCACAATCCAAGTATTTTGTTTTGAACAATATGCATAGTGCTAATTCTGTTTTATAGTTCCAAAACTTTGAAAGTAATCAAATGTATCACAGCAAGTGCCATGATAGAACAAATTCTCCATTGTTTGGCATGGTCATGCCGTTCTATTGCATTCAGCCCCCTCACGGTTCCTGTGTTCAGGAGCTAAAATTTTTGCAACATTTTCATGTATCAAGTCTTTAAAAACAATAATTTTGAACATTTATAGGTTACTGGTCAAAAAAACCCAAAAGTCAAATAACCAAAATCAAACAACAAGAAGATAATACTTCTTATGTGTCACAGCCAAAGGTGGCTATAAAAAGAACAGGGTAGATTCCTCTAAAATCTCTTACATTCGTTTCCTTTATCAGAGCGTGGGATTGCTAATGATGTGATATGGGTATATGTTACTGTAACTTACGGGTTCTGCCAGAGTTACAAATAAAAACAAAATTTTGCAGCAGTTCTCCATTCTGCTTCACCTTTCTACAATGAACCTAAACTTGTTCTTTCATTCTGTACATACGTGTATCTGGAGCTAGCCTCACTGAAGAGGATATAAGTGGCTCTAGCCTGTTAGTCTCCTAGCTTTTGTTTCCTCATCCATTAATGAACAGCAAAAGTTACTGCTTAAGTCCTGCTCTGCCCTTGAAGGCTTTAAAAGTACCATGCTCAGTCATTCTGCAGTAGTGGCATGTGTCAGCTATCTGCATATGCAAGTTTTGGAGGCTTGCACAAAATAAATGAAGTTACTAAAAAAGGTCTCTAAAGAGTCTTAACTTGGCTCTGTTAGGCATATGTGGACTGCAATAGCTCAAAGTTTTGCAATTTAGACAAATGCTTACTCTTTCAGTAGACCATTAAGAATTCAGCAAACAACGCATATAACTCCTCACCTGCTAAAGTCTTGCTTCAGAAAGGTCTTCTCAAGAATTAATTAGTTGCACACCAATTATGTTACCTTGCTAGTTATAATGGTACAGACTACAAAAATGTATTTGCAGAAACACATCACATGTACTTCCTGACTGCATACTTTCTAATAATACTAACACACATTTATACTAGAAAAAACGTGGAACAAATATCAAGTAAAATTTCAGTCTATGTAATTAAAATTTGTCATGGTTATCGGGAACTAAAGAAAAACAAACCCCAAATCACCTATTTCTATGGAAATATCACACCACCTTAAAAAGTAATGACATTAATAAATTCATCTCTAATGATGAAACTGTAGGTGTTTGTGTGACAAATAAAAAAGAAAGAGATAATTGACACTAAAAAGAAAAGTTTCAGAAAACAAAAGAGTTGATTTACAATGCAGTTTTCAAAAGCCAAAATAGATTATCATAAGCAAAGAATAGATTGAAATAAAAATTAAACTAAAACCAGGGAGAAGTGAAAGCAAATAAAATACAACGACAAAGGAAAACAAAATAACAAAGGAACTATTGAAATATCTCAGTATATAAACAAGATGACATGCAAAAATGGAATGACAGACAATAGGTAGCAAAACCCATCTAATTGTCAGACACATTATGAGGGAATATAAAATATGAAAATATTTCCTCTTGACACTTTTAAAATTAAAGCATCTCAATTGTTTGGTTGACTGATTTTGTTTTGGCTTTGGTTTTGCTTCTGTTTTTTGAGTCAGGAGTCCAAGACAGTTAAAATCTTTGAAAACGAACTGCTTTGACTTTAAACGAGCATACCAAAGACAGGAAAAGTTTCCAATTTCATAAACTGTATTTAATTACAACACAAAGAGAAAAACTGCTACAAGTCAGTCTTTTAAACAGACTTGCTCTGCTAAAATATAAAAGAGTTTTGAAAGAGATTTCTGCTCTGCCCACTGGGTCATCACCGAAAAAGAAAAATCCCCATGATTCCTCCTTTCTGCACTGATTATTGGGTTTAAGAAAACAAAACCAACCTTTTGATTCTTAGTTTTCTTATCACTTCTAAACTGTGGCTTTTGGTCTGGGGCTCGTTGGCTGCAACGTCCCATTCATATCAGGAATCTCAGTTGAGATAATACAGGATCAGGGCACACTGAAATAAATCCAGTTGCATTCAGAGAAAGAGCATGCCCTTTATCCCTTCTTCCAGAAGATTGCCTCTATTTTGCAATGCAGTTGCAAAGACAAGCTGACCAGTCACATGTTTTTAAACAGAAGATCAGTCACACAGAAAACACACGGTAAACTGTGAACAAGTGAGTAAGTCTCCTGTTATATATTTCTACAAGCTATGGGAGTTACAGTGCAACAAAAATCATAATAACAGCTTTAGCTTGTCAGCGAAGGACCCACTGTGACTTAAGAAAACTCTGCTGAAGAAGAAGAAATGCATACAGATAAACACAAGCGCTTTGCTGCCTAGAATTGATAATAAATAGAACTATCTCACTATTTACTAAGACTGGTTCTGTATTTTGGGATGCACCATTCTGCTGTAATAATAGAGTAGTAGGCTGATAAATGCCACAATATAGAATCTACTAATAAAAATATTAATGAATTTAGTCTTCATGCAATTTCTTGTAAGGTGTGTGCTTTATAAGAAGTCCTTTGCCAAAACTTTTTTTTTCTTACCAAAGGATTCATATTATCCTAATTATGTATGTAGCATTGTCACTTTGATTTGCCCTGACATAGTCTCATCCTCATTTTCCTTTTTTACTTCATAGAGTAAAGTGCAATGGTCACTATCAGGATAAAAACTCAAAGGATTTTTTTTTTTTTTTTTAAGAAGAGAAGCAATTAACACTAAAACAACAAAACCAAAAAAAGATAGTCCAATAGAAACAGAAACAAAAGAATAGGCAAAACTAAACCTTAAAAGCTTATGGAAAGAAATTTTATTACCTACAGTTGATGATACTTTTCAGAACTTTTGAAGTCTTACAAGATGTTTTACTCAGTGAAAAGTGTTAAATTTCTGTGTAAATAGTACATGGCACTAATTTTTGTTTTTCAAAGTTGCAGTCAGAAGCACAATTTATTTTTTTCTCTCTGTCATAATCAGGTTTATGGATTATTAAATCTGAATAGATTTAATTCCTAATGCAAAGCTTTTCCCTGGCCATTATAACCAAGTAGCCCTCTAGGACAAGGACATTTGTAGCTGCTGGTATCTGGTTATATGCTTTGTATGGAATTTGCAAGACCTCAAGATGAAGGTATCTTCGTCACTTTCCTGTGGTTTTGCTTCACGTGGTTCTGCTGTGACTAATTTTTCTAATTCACCAGATATCTAGTGATAATTTGTTTTGTTTCTGTTTATCTTTGTGTGATAGAGCCACTGTTTGACACAGATAGCTGCAACAAGCAGGTAGCCTATGAAAATTCCACATTTGGGATTATAAAACAATGATGAAGTATAGAGAAAGGCAGACCTGTTGCAAGAGCAAATGTTTTGAGAACAGACACACAATGAGGTGCAGAGGAGAATATACACAGGAAGAGAGCAGGCATAGGATCAGCAATGAAGACCCCGCAGTACTAAAATATTATTTAATGGTCAGTTACAGAAATACAGACCTGGATCTAGACAAAACTGGTGTCAAGGGTAACAAAAAGAACTAAGAAATTATTTATAATATACATAAAAGGGACTTGGATACAACATGGACCTGCATACCAAGGAAGAAAGAAAAAGGTGTAAAAGCTTGTAAGAAAAATATAAAAATGATCCCAAGCACATCCTACAATAAGGAAATAGAAAACATCAACATGAACATCATATTCCTCCTGGAGAAGGATTCACAAATGCTGACAACTCACCCAACAACTCCCAGCCACCCACCATCACAGCTGAAGCAAGACAACTCACCATTCAGAGCAATAGGGGAACTAGAGATTAATACCAGGAATGAGAGACAAACTAAGGAGTATGCATGTTATAATTTTAACTGCACTACTTTTATTTCTTTTTCTCTGGCAATATTTATTTTAAGCTAACATTTTCTTGGTTTTGCTTATATGTGATGTCTGCTTCCTCTTCGCCTGTGAACAATATTTGCAATATTTTGAATGCAACATTTTCAGCTATGCATTGTGGTTGGGATTTCCCAAAGAAGAGTCCTATGTATACACTATCTGTAATGTTACATAAAGTCTGACGTAATTATAGAACCAATATATAAGTCACCAACATTTGCTGCCACTTCAAAATTGTTATGATTGCCTGGGACAGCCATATACCGGTTCAATAAGTAACGCTGTAAATTACAGTGGACGTGGAGATTCACAGATCTCTACTTGGCTGTCTATTGAAGGGGTTGTCAAGATACCATGAATATTAAAACTCATGACCTCAGATGCTTTTGAAACAAGAATAGTTGCTCCAGTAAAGAAACAATCTAGAATTCTGAAAGAATTTAGAGACATTTGGGAATGACAAATGAGATTTAATTCTTTTTCTGCAAAAGAGATGCCAACAAAAGCAAAAGAGATGGTTTAAAAATAAAGATCAGGTTGAAAATATGGACTCTGAATTCACAGATCAGACATAAGCCTCAGGGTTTTCTAGTCCCATGGCACAGCAATACAGAAGGCAAATGAGAAAAGAGATGGAAGCCCAGAAATCTGAGGTTTAGGAGCCAAGACTGGCAGGAAGTGCAACTGTCTCTGTCTTATCAGAAGATCAGCATGAATAATGCATTTTCACTCTTCTCTCATGCCTCCAAAATTATAAAATAATTTTCTGAATGCAACCTGCGGCACTCAAAAACTTCCAGGCAACTGTGTTATAATGAAAACTGGAACGGTACTTAAGTAATACCGTGTCTGCCTTACAGTATTGTGGTGGCTTGGTGCTGACTGGACAGCAGGTGCCCAACAAAGCCACTCTATCACTCTACAGTCTCAAACGGACAGGAGAGATGGTATTATGTGGATTGAGATAAAGACAGGAAGAGATCACTCACCAGTTACCATCATGGGAAAAACAGACAATTGGGGAAATTAGTTTAACTTATTACCATTCAAATCAGAGTACGATTATGAGAAGCAAAACCAAACCTTAAAACACCTAGCTTCCACTCCTCCCTTCCTCCCAGATTTAACTCTATTCTCAATTGTCTACCTCCTTCCCCTGCTGTCAGCACAGAGGGACAGGGAATGGGCTTGTGGTCACTTCATCACGTGCTGTCACTGCTTCTACTTTCTCCTCAGAGAGAGGACTCCTCACGCTCTTCTCCTGCTGCAGTGTGTGGTCTCTCCCACAGAGGCAGTTCTCCATTAACTTCTCCAACATGAGTCCTTCTCACAGGATGCAGTTCTTCATGAGCTGCTCAAGTCTTCCATGGGGTGCAGGCCTTCAGGAACAGAGTCACAAGTTGTGACACCAAACCTGCTCCAGTGTGGGCTCCTCCAGGGACTGCAGGCGGATCTCTGCTCCACCACGAACCTCCGTGGGTTGCAGGGACACAGCTGCTTTACATGGTCTGCACCACGGGCTGCAAGGTTTCCAGCCATCTCTGTTCCAGCACCCGTAGCAGGTCCTCCCCTCCTTTACTGACCTTGGTGTCTTGCAGGACTGTTTCCCTCAGCGTCTCATGTATTCTCATTCCTCTCTTCTCTGGCTTGTTCTGCATAATAATTTTTTTCTCTTCTTTAATACGTTACCCCAGAGGTGCTGCCACTGTTGCTGGTCGGCTTGTCCTTAGCCAGCAGCGGAACTGTCTTGAAGCCAGCTGGCATCAGCTCCATTGGACATAGGGGAAGCTTCCAGCAGATTATCACAGAGGCCACCTCTGTAGCCCACTGCTACCAAAACCTTGTCATGTAAGCCCAATATAAAAATTCTCTTTCTTTTCACAAATGAAAGCTTTCCCTCGGCTATTAAGGAAGTTTTATTGCTGACAAATTATCTATTATAAGTTTTATAAAATATTGCTTTGCTGTTTTAAGATTGATAATGCTGAATGAGTAATGGCCAGGTATATTTGAAGGTTGGTACACATAGGATGGTACACAAAGTCTTAGTATCAAAGTTGTTTTAACGCTTCTGTTCTCTAGGAAAATCTCCTTAGTTGTGATTGAGAGTATTTGTTAAAGCCTGCTGTAAGGAAAGATTGTGACTGATTTTGAAGGATGATATGGGCTTTGATATTTTATGGAATCAAGGGGAATAATAGTGAGGAAATAACCTGTTTTGTGGACAGTGTGTTCTGCTAACAATAAACAGCAGTCTTTCGAGGTTAACCCTCAATTAAATATTTTAGCTAGTGTTTATCTACATTTTTTCCACATTTTACAGTATACTTATTACCTGACTGTCTCAAAAGAATATAAACAGATTAGCTCAGGGAGAAGACAGGGTTAAATCAGCTACAAATGGCATATTAGATTGTCTAAAGTAATTTAAAAAAACCCCAACTCCATGGAATAATTGAGTCAGGACATTACACAAAACAAGACATTAACAACATTTTGTTCAGAATAAGATTTTTTATGAGTCCAGATGGTGATAGCCTAGGAATTCCCAACAATTAACACAGGAAAATAAGAGACTAACAATGCATTTTTATCCTTAACATGGAGATCAACAACTTTAAATCAAAATACGAAAAAGGTGAGAGAAAATAATTTGTTAAAGAATCACACTATGGGATTTGAGATTACACCATGAGCCCCACCTGAAAAATTCTAAAGAGAAGGATAGAGGTTTTCATTACATATCATATGGATCTGAAATTTCCCAGAAATTACATGCAGTAACTGTCATGCCCAGAACACAGAGCTCTTACCGTAGCTGTGCCGTCTGTGGGGCACATAAACCACACGCAAGCAGAAAGTGTCTTGCACTGGGATGGCCAGTGAGGGTTGGTAACTATTGCCACACTATTGCCTATCCTACACAAAATTTCCACATGGTGAGATACAATTGCACTGTAATGAGAAACTCTCCTATAGCTGAAATACTATTTTGTTGCTGTATTTAAATTGTTTAAAACAATTATCTGAGTACTTTTACATTTTTAAGAGAGAGGAAAAGCTTTGGGGAATGCATGCAAACAACAGTAGTAGAAGAGGGCAGTTTCTGTCTTCTAACAGATGTGAAGCTTTTGTCTTGGACCCTTGCGTGTAAGGGAAGGAAAAAGGTCTCTTTAAGCCTTTCTTCACATCTCCACAATGGTTGCTTGTGATGGGTAGACCTTGGCTGGACACCAGATGGCCACCAAGCCTCTCTATCAGTCCCCCTTCCCAGGTGACAAGGAAGAGAAAATAAGATGGAAAATGACTCCTAGGTTGAGACAGGGCAGTTTGCTAAAGCAAAAACAAAATTTTGAATGTGCACAAGCAAAGAGAAAAAAGAGTAATTTTATTCTCTACTTCCCATCAGCAAGCAATTTTCAGTCACTTCTCAGGAAGCAGGGCTTCAGAAGGTGTAGTGATTGCTCCAGAAGGGAAACATGGCAAATATTGAATGCCTGCCCTGCATCCCTCTTCCTCCTCCTTTCCTTAGCTTTTATATCTGGGCTGGCATCATTTAGTACGGAATAGACCTTTGTTTTTTTTGGGGGCAGCTGACGTTGTCCCATCCCAGGATCTTGCCCACCCCCAGCCCCTTGATGTGTGGAATGCTGAGAGACAGCACTGATGCTGTGCCAGCACTGCTCAGCTGTACCCAAAACTCTGGTGGGTTATCAGCACCTTTCCAGGCACCAATGCAGAGCACAGCACTGTGAGGGCCGCTACAGGGAAATGAACTCTACTTCAGTCAGACCCAATACATTGGCACAATCTGACCTCCTGATTTTATCAACCTTGGTTAAAAATAGAAAATAAAGAGAGAAGAAACGCAAGGGATGCAATGTGAGCATAGACCAAACTTGACTTTAGGCACCACTTGAGGAAATCGCTGCAAGACACAACAAAATGTGAAATAGGTGTTTGAATATTAGGAGGAAATACAATAAGGACACTAAATAAGCATCCATTCCTGTTGTAAATTATGATGTATTCTACTGGGAAAAAAAGATAGGGCAACAGAAATTGTCATACATTTAATTGGATAAAAGTGTAATACTTTCAAGACCTATGTATTACTAAACTTTATTACAATTCTACTAGTCATCAAAGGATAGGTCACTATTTTGGATCACCTAATCAAGCATTTAACAACCAAATATTTGATTAGTTGGTGTCATTATCTTTTTCCCCACACTACTTCTTTTCAAAATGAACTAATAGTATATGAATCCCAGTATACGAATCACAAAATCACAGAGTATTCTGAGTTAGAAGGGACCCAGAAGGGGCATCAAGTCCAACTCTTAGCACTGCGCAGGATAGCCCAAGAATCACATGACGTGCCTGAGAGCATTGTCCAAACACTTCTTGAACTCTGTCATATTTAATTCTTATACTAGTTTCACATGACACAACTCTGTTAAGAATTAAATTTCTTTATGTGTAACCCAGACTCACCATGATGCATGTTTGAAATTTCCAAACTTATTCTTTCCTTTATAATTTTTTATTTTTGCCTGGCAGTACTGATTCTGCCTCGGTGATACATGTATATCAAGCTCATTACCTGCTTTTTCTCAAAAATCCCAACAAGAAAAAAATATACTACACATTCCTAATCTATTAGTGAGGCTTCTATACTAAGGTACTTTCCTCAAATTATATTGCAAAACCTCAACAATTTCATGATTCCTTGTACATTTTTGTCCCAAATTTTGAAATGTCATTCTATAGCTACTTATATGGATTTCTTCAGGTGGCTGATGTTTAATAAATATCATAACTTTTTTTAGTTGCTGTAATCCTCCCCCCCTCCCCAAACCAAATATCAATTTGCAATTAGTGTGACAGCATCTGTCACAGGGTCATCTGTGAGCTCGCCCTGAGCCTTTTCATCCACTTTCTTTCCCTTTTCCTTTCTTTCCACCACCATCTCTGCTGCTCTTTGGGGAGCACTTTGGGAAACACCCAGCCACATAGCAGAAAAATTGCCAGTGTTCCCTGTGACATCAGTGGCTTCTCAGTCCCAGCATCCCTTAAGGAGAGGGTTAAGTCTGGAGTCATGTTCCCACCTTGAGCTCCCACCTCTCACCGCTCCGGCAGGTGAGTAGGTCATAGAGCAAAGGTGTAGGTGGTTTCTAAAATTGAGGTCATGGACATACGAGTAATCGATCTACACAGAGCCATGTGAGATCAGGGAAAAGGAACTCAGCAATCCCCTAGGTAGTTAACACCATGAGAAATAATATGCTCCTTCTCCTGTCGCATCAGACCACAAGAAAAGGGGGTCAGGTGCCTTCCTTTGCTGTGCAGGGGGGACCTGCACCTCTCTTCTCCCAGACTCCAGGGGTCTTGTGCACAGCAGGACCCAACAGGATGCAGGCCAGCCCTGATGCCCTGACTTCCCCCAGATCCATATGGTAATCCCACTTGTGACTTGTCTCCTCCCTGTTGGAGACCCAGGGCCAGCGTCAATCAAGTGTAATTCTGACATGGCAAGTGGAATAGGACCAGCAGATCTCAATAGGCAGATAAAAAATGAGTAAATGACACACTGGCAGAGGTGGACATGTATTTGTATCAAAGGTTGCGTGTAGGGGGAATGGTGAGGAAACACACACACACACACGCACACACCTAACAAGTGCTGTACAATTTGCCTAGCTGTTTTCTGGATGTAAGATTTCAAACCTGTTTTATGATTATACACACAATGTGAGGAGATAAAAGCATTACAGAGAAAAGTGGGTATTTGCATACAATACTAAACAAGCAATAGATGCCTCATGTTCTAGACTTGCCTGACATCACGACAAATGCTAACAGATGGAAAATTTAAAGTTTAGAGGAAGGGCTAAGTGTTCCCCTGTAAAATTGCTGTATAAGTTGATATACTAAGATGTCCTCCAGCTGAAACTCCTAAAACATGGTTGCACAATTTGACTTTCATTGATCAACAACTACCTCAGAGAAGACAGTATTTCCAAAAGGATCTGAGCACTGTCTTTTGAATTAAGGTGGCTGAAATAGATTACCAAATATATTTTGAAAGGAGACTATTATTCCCTCACACCAATATATTTACAATGTGTATATACATATGTAAAAGTATCTATTACTTTAGCTATCTGCTCCTCGTGCTAAAGAGAAATGGGGTGAAGTGAATAAATGGTGCTGTGGATTTTTTCCCTCTAAAATTCACCTAATTTCCAATTAATTTAATCTAATGGGACAATATAACAGGCATTCTAACACAGAAATCAAATTCTAAGTTGGTGTTTCTGTATAAAATAAAGTATATTTCTCAGTTAAGTTATATATCTGTTTTATTTTGCAGAATGTGTAGAATGATTCCTCACAAAGATATTTTATAAATAAGGACTCAACATACAAAAATTTTAATCAAATTTTATATACTTCTGATGGCTTTTGCTATATAAGAAGTTGTAATAATGACATATGTTGTCACTCTGCAGAGGAAGAATATCTCACTATTTTAATTCCAGGGTCATCTTCAAACAAATACTTGGGTTGTATCTAATGCCTTCAAACCTTTGCTAACTATACTCCAAAGCAACTGCAAAGTTTTTTACCTGACATGTTTCTTACTTGTAAAAACAGTGTTCTGATGACATAACAACAATTAATTATATAATATATTTTGTCTATATTTAGAAGTCATAAAGAATATGCTGTTTGGAGAAAAAATAAATGACCGTGGTAGCTAATGGCCAAAGATTCATGCTGAGTGCATTATGAGGCACTGGATGTTAAAGATTCAATCTGGGATGCCCTGGTCATTTTAACAAAACAAAACCTCCAATCTTTGCAGAGTTTATTATTGTGTTGTTGGTTTGCTTTTTTCTTACAATAGACAGTGGGGATGTAATTTCTGATGTTCTGCTAACAGTTGTTTGTATCTGAGGTTAATGTAAATAAACTGTCTTCATTTTATAGAATCTCTCACAGCTGCCTTTTTTTCAAATTGAAAACTCAGTGGGGCTTTGATTAAAATGAAAAAGAACCAAAATGAAATTTTATTAGGTGATACAGTACACTTTTCTCCTCCTAAACCTCTTTATACTTTCTATGATGATTTTTGAGTAGGTTTGAGTAGTTCTTTCATACTTGGACATAGAGATAAATTTATTAAACAGTGTTGTTGACAAGCAAAAAAAAAAAAGATAAAATAGATTCTGCCTTTACTAATTTATGGTACATCTATTTTTAAACTGCAGCAGTATATTTTTATCATATGTACTTTTTTGTTTTTATTGTATTTTAATTGATTTTATTTGAGCCTTCTTTTTCAATGGTAGGGCAGGGGGGATTATTTGTGGGGGTGATTTTCTGGTTGTTTGTTTTTTGTTTTTTCTTTCTTTAATAACACCAGCTATAGAGAAGATACGCATTCTGAGTTAAAATATGTTACATGTTTCTCTCTAATACTTATTATACTTGTTATGTACTTCTATACTAAAAGTAACTATACTTTTTATCTCACAGGGAAAACATTGAGTTTAACTCTCTGGATTTTGTGAAATTTGTTCATGTGATGATGACCACTGCAGAAAAATCCCACAAAAATCAGTAAATGGTAATGGTAGTGCCTCCTTAGCTGATTTAATCATTCATATGGTAATCTTAAGGAGCTTATAGTGCTGGTTCAGAAGATTCTTGAGAATGTAAATATAAGAATTTGCTTCTGAAAGCAAGATGTCTGAAAATTAGGTACTGGTCCTGTTTTTCTATGGAAATTTTGTGTTCTGAGAATGTGACTTAACCAGCTGCAGAAGTCTATTGATGACATGAACTTTGCCCTCATCTTTTTGTCATTCAGAACAGTACAGAATCACAGAATCGCAGAATCGCAGAATCACAGAATCACAGAATCACAGAAACATAGGATCATAGACTCAAGAGATCCATAGACTCATAGAATCATGGAATAACTTGCATTGGAAGGGCTTTTGAAGGTAATCTACCCCCATCCCCTTGCAGTGAGCATGGGCATCTTCCACTGGACCAGATTGCTCAGAATCCTATCCAACCTGACCTTGGACACTCCCAGGGATGTGGCATCTACCTCCTCTCTGTGCAACCTATTCCAGTGTTTCACCATCCTCACTGTAAAAGATTTCTTCCTTAATTCTAGTCAGAATTCCCTCTCTTTAGTTTAGAACCATTACTCTTCCTAGCTCAACCACACCTACTAAAAAAACCTGTCCCCATCTTTGTTAAAAGCCCCCTGTAAGTGGGAAGGCTGAATTAATATCTCCCTGTACTCTTCTCTTCAGGTTGAACACCCCAGCTATCTCAGCTTGGCCTCACAGAAGGGTTATTCCATCTCGGATCATTTTTGTGGCGTTTCTTCTGGACCTGCTCTCCTGTCCTGAGAACTCTGAAGCTGGATGCAGAACTCCGGATAGGGTCTCATGAAAATAGAGGAGCAGAATCCCCTTGCCATGCTGGCCACATTGCTTTTGATGGAGTCCAGGATATGATTGGCTTCCTGGGCTGGAAGAACACATTGCAGGGTCAAGTCCAGCCTCTCATCCACCAGCACCCCCAAGACCTGCTCTCAGTCTGTTCATCTCACAGCCTGTATTGATATCGAGCCTTGCTCCAAGTCAGGTGCAACACATTGCACTTGGCTTTGCTAAACATCATGAAGTTCCTATGGGCCCACTCCTCAAGCTTGTCCAGGTGCCTTGGATGGCATCCCATCCCTTAGCTGTGTCAACTGCACCACTTCAGCTTGATGTCCAAAAATCTGCTGTGGGTGATCTCAATCCCACTGTCTACGTCATTGATGAAGATATTAAACAGTACTCATCCCACTGGTAACCCCTGAGGGACACCACTTGTCTCTGATCTCTATCTGGATATCCAGCCAGTTCCTCATCCAGCAGTCCACTTATCAAATCCATATGTCTCCGACTCAGAGAGAAGGATGTTGTGGGGATAAATGACATCTGTAGCCCTTCTTGTCTGCTGATGCAGTCGCTCAACCATAGAAGGCCACTAGGCTGGTCAGGGAGGACTTGTGCATCATTAGGCGATGCTGGATGTCTTAAATCATCTCCCTTTCCTCCGTTTGCCTTGGCCTAGCTTCTGGGAAGATCTGTTCCATGATCTTCCCAGGCACAGAGGTCAGTCTGACAGGTCAGTAGTTCCCAGGATCTTCCTTTCTACTCTTTTTAATAAGGGGCTCAATATTTCCCTTTTTCCAGTCAACTGGGAGTTCAGCTGACTGCCATGACTTTTCAACTATCACTGAGGAGTGGACTTACAACTACATGAGCCAGTTCTCTCAGGACTCGGGGATGCACCTCATCAGGTCCTGTACATTTATGCATGTTAAGGCTCGTCAGGTGTCCATGAGCCTGATGAGGTCTTACAGTGTGGGTAGAGCATTCCTTCTGCCATTACTATCTTTTTGGTGCATTCTTCATGGGTTTTCCTTCCCAGTAACCTTGAGCTGATTGTCCATCACATGCTACAATTCATTACAACCTTAGTCCAGAAGGTAAACTAGCGAAATATTAAACAAACATATATGTGCTAAAAATTATGTAGACTCACATGCAGAACAAAATAATAATGTGTTATTAAGTAGTTGTCTTTCTGGTTATGACAAAATTGAAACAATGATCTGTGACTGTGACAAAGAAAGTCAATCTGACTCTATAAAAAAACAAGCATAACTAATGAGCATTCCTTCCCATGCTTAAGTTCTATGAAACGTGTATTTTATGTATGGACAAAAATTCATTCTTGACAGCTATTCACTGCACGTATTTTATTTTTTTAGTTTTATTGTGACACACCTTACTCGTAATCACAAATATCCTGTTTAGCATTTTCCTTAAAGTAATTTTTGTTGTCACATTAACCTTAATACTTTCTTCATGTTGACATGCTACGTAAGAATAATTTGATTTATATCGTTGTTAGTTCTTTCAGCACCCGACGTAGAAAAAAACCAAAAACGTTTAAATATGCTACTGTACTTAATTTTAGCATCAATACTATCCCTCAGGTCAATTGATCTTCTATGTGATTTAATCAAATTGTAAGGAAGAACTGTAGAGTCCAGGGATTATTTTTCTTGAATGAACATGTTCAGATACAGTTCTGAAATCAATGAACTGGAAAGATGTCAGCTCATGCTGGGAACACAACTTAGCTGTATGGTAATAAACGCACCAAGAAGGTGTCAGGCAAACAAAGCCATAGCCTGCGGAAGCAAATGACAGTTCTCTGAATTAGTATCCCTGTCCTTGAGCTTAAATTTGGATATGCTTCAAATCTTTCTGCTAAAATTCTTGATAATGCACTGTGAAGTTATCAGATTAAGGCCTCTCTGTTTTTGCTGGATCAAATGATAAGAAGTGCTATAAAATAAAAAGCAAGGAGAAAAAAAGTTCACTCTATTTGGGTTTTTTTCCCTTTGGAAACAAAAATGTTGCAAAAGTTATGGTATTCCATAGAAATGTCAGCACTGCAATCTGTCTGCAGAAGTCTGCATAATTGGGAGAACCTTCACTAAATACAATGTCGAAGCAGTACCAAGTAAAAGGTCATGTGTTATTATTCACTGTGTAGTGCAAGAAGGAAGAGCAATTAAAAAAGCCAGAGGGAAAAGCAAAAGCACCAGCACTGCTCCTAAAGCTCGTAGCTAAATTTTAGAAGTGGCAGAGTGGGAGGATACCATATGCATTGGTCCCTATGGCTAGCATCTTTAATTTCTGGACGAGATGAATCAAGGTAAAATCAAGAGTCACAATCTAAGATATCAGCAAAAGAAACAATGAATTAATTAGGAAAAAAAATAAAATCAGAGAATAATAATAAGTTGGAAACAATCATTCAGCCTCCCCCTTCCAACATCTCACTAACACCTGATGCAAGCCCCAATATATTACTATTAGGGATAGGAGAAACCTTTTTTCTTCAAAATGGGACTTCATCTGGTCAGATTCACTGGCACTGATGTTTTCTGAATTCCTGGATTAGAGTTATTTTCGGGTTTTAAATGCAATTTAAGAAGCTGGGATATGCAGATTACTGGGTTTTGTTTATCCCTATGCTCACCTTTACTTTCATTCAGAGCAGTTAATTTTTCATCCTGGGCTAGAGCAATCCATTGCTAAAACCTTTCCTGAACGGTGATGTGACTGACTGTCTAAACTCATTTTATTTTCTGCCTGTTAATCTTTTTTTAGCCAGGGGTACAAATATGGGAACACCTGAAAGGCATTTTTTCATATTGTTAAGACATGGAGCAACTAGATAAATATAACTTAGAAAACATATTCATTGGAAAGATTGGTTCAGTTTTCTGAGGATCACTTAGTCTGGAGTTTCAGTAATGTGCTGTAACTGTTTCAGAGGCGCAGGGCAATTATGTACAAAATCTTGTTGTGGGCAAAAAGGAAACACATATTAGAGGTAAAGCCAATGATATATTGCTGGTATAACAGGAATCTTAACAACCTAATCAATGAATTATTTTTAGTCCAGATCTAATTATTATAGGAAAAAAAATACTACTGTTACAGTCTAATCCTACCGGTCTCAGTGCTAATACTACAGTTAGACATACATGCATATTCTGTTATATATCTCTTTTTCAGGTGCTATGTTCAACATTCCTTTTGGGTTCTTTGTCCTTGGTCCTTGTGTTGACAGCTTCAGTTTTCTTGTGGTTGTGCAGCAATTTACAAGCATCTGAAATACTGCACCAGGAGGATTATGATGTTGGTGATTTCTTCTTCCTCACCCTAGGATTCAATTTGGGTTACTGTTGTGTGTTTTCTAATGTACTTTTGCAGGTTCTTGTTACATCTGGATTTACTGTAAAGAGTATGTGTTACATATCTCACGCACTTGTTTTCTTACTCCAAGACTGGTTAGCCTCAGCTTTAGGTCTGCTTTTTTTTTTTTTTAACTGATATTTGTTGGGGTTTGTAGCCTTGAGATTTCCAATACCTTGTCACCTGGGAGAAGAGGAAAAAAAAAAAAAAAAAAAAAAAAAAAAAAAAAAAAAAAAAAAAAAAAAAAAAAAAAAGCCTTAGTGCTAAGCAAAGTAAAAATAAAGCTCCAAAAGGGTCAACATAACTTGAGACAAAAGAAGCATGACAAGTCTCAGCTTTGCAAACTCAGTGCAAAGGCTGTGGGCTGTTACTATGTTAATATCATATGCACCAGTTCACTTTGCACTTCAAATATTCTGAGTGGTCTATGAGGAGGGTACAGCAACAATTTTGTCAACTCATCATGTGTACCTGCTGATTTAGAGCCAATTTTATAGCAAGACAGTAGATTTTAAAATAGATTATGCGTGGCTTTTAAGCAGGCCATGCAAGAATGAAAAGCTCTTATACCCTTCTAATTGTCTGCCAGACTGGTCAGGGATCAGGCACATGTTATGACCAGAAGCAGAACATGAAACCCTCAGTTTTCAATTCTAATGAAAGAAATTAAAAGAATGACGAGCACAGTCTGGCAGGTTTGGACTTTGAAGGCATACATGTATAATATATAAGCTAATATATGTAAGAACTTACTGTGCTGTAGTTAGTCTAAAAGCGTGATTTAAGCCTGTATAGGTTTAATGAAAAAAAATCTACAGTACATGGATTATTTTTTCATTAGCTTGAATGTTAGTCCCTGTAGCTGCGATTACAGCATATTTGCTTTAATTTTTCATTAACATTTGTTATGCTGCTGATAAATTATGCAAATAAAAATAATGAATTCTTACAAAATCATTATAGATCTTTACCTATAATTGAAATGTGAAAGAACCTTTCGACAACCTTTTCATTAATAGTGTATGTTGGTGATATGACAGTTTAGGTTACTGTCGGTTTAGTGTTATTTGCTGGTTCATGTTTTCATTTGTTTCTTTGGGGTTTTGGCGGGAGTTTTTTGTTGTTTGTTTTTTAGAGTTTTTTAAACTATTTTTTAACCTTCATATTTTAATTTTTTTAATATCCTTTAAAAATATTTAATTGAATAATAAACTCCAAAACGATGTTTTGGGAAAGTATATTGCCACAACAATACATTTAGATTTCTTTTTTCCCTTAACTTCAGAAAATCTTAATGAAATACTACTACCAAAAAAAAAAAAAAAAAATCCAAAATTAATCATGATGAACAAGAAAGTTTATGTCCTTCCAGTGACTTATCAAGACATATCTGGAAAGCAAGAGTGACAGTTTTTATAGTTTCCAGTAAACTGGATTGCATTTATTAATATTCCTTACTACTCCTTGTGGCAGTAGTACTTGTGATGAGTACTCCTTGTGATGAGATCAGCTACATACTGGAATGATTCCTTTGTGCTGCACTTTATTATTAATATCTTTCAATGCAATTCGTTGACTGGCTTGTTTGGTTTTTTTGGTGGTTTTTTACCCTTTGGCAAGGTAGGTATATACTCTTTGGTTATCTAATCTTTAAAGTACAAAACATTTTCCAAAGAAATAACATCTCATCCTTAAGCTCTACAGTAGCAGAACTGGTAAATATAAAGCTTAAATCAGGACCAAAGCACAATGACATGTATCATGCATAATAAACTACAGTATAATAACTAAATCAATTATTATATTTGCATTTTAATTGACAGTGAATTAACGATTTTTTTTAGTAAAATAGGAGAGTAAATTCTACTACAGAATTCTACACAGAAATTCAATACATATATATCCTTCAATGAGACTACACCAAGTAGTAGTCAGTACAAAGTTATTTTTTGTTCTATTATCAGGTTTTAGTCATAAATATTTCTTTAGAGAAAGACAGACTGGTGCAAAATCTGGTGAACAAACTTCTAAGACTCCAACAGAATTTCATTAAAAAAAAAAAAAAAAAGAATTCCTCCCGAAAATGCAAAAACACTATAATCTGGATAAACTGCCTATCTACATTTAACTTTCTAAAAGGCAAAATCTTTCAATAATATCACATAATAATTCTGTACTAACATTAAATCATCTCCAGCTAGGAAATATTGTCTTCCAGAAAGTAATATTAGGATATAGTTTTAGGTCTTTTTGTTTCTGACATCAAAATATTGGTAATCCACATTCCAAGCACCTGTAACTTGAGAATAACATTTTAAAAAGTCAAAATTACAGGATCAGAGACAAGAAATGCAAAAGAAAACAGTTACAATATATTTGTGATTCGAAGTAAGAAATGAGTATGTCAGGAGTGGTATTATGATAGTGAGTAATGATAGGAGACAAGTGATCCTATGGTTGGGTTGCACAGATGACTAGATATTGTATATACTGATTTAATTATACTTTCGTAATTTATTTGTATAAGAAGATATTTGGATGGCTACCAGAAACATATGGAGTATCTACATGTTATGCCCTTCACCACTCACACTGAGACTGTAAAAATCTGCCAAAGTCTGTCTGCTTTTCAAGAAGTTCAATGTAAGTTCATGCGCAGCACTGATCATAAACAACAGACAACTTTATGTTCATGTAACTGCTAAATTAGGACCTTTGGGCTTTATAGTAATTTCACCTTTCCCTAGAATCTCAGAATTGCTGATATTGAATTAGTCCTGGCTTGTAATGCTATGGATTAATAGCACACGACTATATTTGATTACAAATCCATTATGAATTCATACTATACTTCATATTATGTATTACACTAACACTACCAATGAATAGAGAGTTATAACTTCATCTCCCTGCTTATGCTGAAATTGAATGTCCTGTGGGCCTGGTGTATTAAAAGAATACAAAAAAAAAAGCAACTTAAAGGAGACCAGATCTATAAAAAATAATTATCATGTTTCTAATACCTAATAAAACATTCTGATAGCCTGGTTAATTTATATAAGGTTACATTTTGTGTTCCAAGCCTACATGAAGACCATAAATTTAACTGTATTTTTTCTTCCTTTTAGTTTGGTTAGGATTTTGATGAAGTTTGCACTCCAATCTCATTTTCATTAAAAATGTGCCTTTAAAAATAAAAAGAGATAACCAAACAGAAATGGACTTTTAACATTACTGGAGTACTGTAGGAAAAGGAAATTGGCAAACTCTTTCCATTTGCAATTATTGCTACTTTATCACAAATACATTTACTCTACACGAGTATGTAAATCAGATTAAGAAACTTAGTTCTTGCCATTCCCTTCAGAGGAAACCAAGAACTGCAGATTGTCAAGATCATTAAATGTATAATGAACCCTTTAAACACAAAAGAAGTGAGTCAGATTATTTTAATACATTAGTTAATGATGACTTCATATTAGCAGTTGATGCAAACCTTCTTTTTAATTTATATAAAAAAGAAAGCTTTATGTGTTATATTACATTCATACACACTAGTTCACTTCTATGGTGGTACCCATAAGAAAAAGTACAGATATAAATAATAAACTTCATTGTATGAATAAAATGTCAATTATATTATAAATATGAATCATGTAGCACATAAATTGTTTGACACCTGTGTACTCTGCTCAGTGATTTTACCTTTTGACATAAAAACTCCAACATATCAGTCATTGTCAAAATTGCTGCCAATTTTTTCTGTTTTTATTATAATTTATTCTTCTCCCTTCGCCTCTCTTTCTCTTGATCCCCACACAACATCAGTAATCCAAAATTCAGTAAAAGACAAAACTGATCTTTAGAAGGAAATTTGGGATGCTTGTGTTTCTCACAGCTTTACAAAGCCAAAAGCAGGAGATTTCTATCACTAGAATACTTTCGAACAGGACATGAAGCATGTGCTGTTATAGATCTGATGTCATAATAAAATCTTCCTCTGAATCCTGTTCAGTTATAATCACAATATAAGAGGAAAGCTAGACATCTGTTTCATGCATGATATTAGTGCTATATAAGCCTCTTCACAGCAGTAAGCAATCTGTCTCAGTTAGGTCATTTAGTGAAAAAAAAATTAAAATGGCAACAGAACAGTAAATTTTTGCTATAACATTTCTGTGACATAGGGAGTAGGGTTTTTTATATACACGTGTCTACACCTTATTTGAAATTCTTGTTTTGTTATCCAGGGATAATATTACTAGAGAACATTGTAGGTTTTTCTTGTCTGTTTTTTTTTTTTTTTTCTTGGTTTGGCTTTTTGTTTGTTT
>VZTG01002138.1:1009709-1031740 GCA_013397845.1 Melanocharis versteri | reverse complement strand
TTTTTGTTTTGCTTTCTTGTGTCGTTGTTTGTTTTTTTTTTTTCTAAAATGGACATCATACAGCTAAGTGGTGAAGAATGAATCAAGGAAGACTCTGAGAACTTTATGAGCACTTGTTTGGAGATGCCACATTACACTACATTGAATACTGGATCTATCTATATGAATACTAATGAAAAGCTCACATACTGTCAGGAGGTCTAGTTGATTTTGATACTGGAGTATATACATTATTTACTGGAAACATTTTTTACTTCTTTTGAAGACAGATACTGTGAAAGAAAAAGGAGAGAACAATTCAGATTAAGACTAGAATCTTATTTTAAAAAATAATGTTTTTAATTGAAAATACTATTACAAAAAAGCATATTAACTTTCGAATTGCAAAAGTTCTGTCTCATTGAATGAGGATATCTCAGATGACTCAGTGTTATGCAATTTTTCTTTCTTTTTTTCTTTTTTGAGTCACGTTAATAGTTCAATATTTCTTGCTCTTTCTCATGTCATGAATATTAATTGACAGTAATTTGATTAAATTACATTAAGAATTTTAATTTGACATATAATGCATGTTGTCAAGTCATTCCTATGGTCCTGTATCTAAAAACTAATTTTACAGACTCACTATAAATTATACCTGAACAACTGGGCATTTTCTGTGGCAAATTTAGGAATTGGGTAACTTTTGGGTGGGGGTGGTAACTTCTTAAAAGTTGCTTACAATTAACAGTAGTAAAAGCACTGCTTTTAAAAATTACTTATGTTGACCTATATGCATCTTCAGTAGACAAAACTTTGATTCCAAACCAAGAAAAGCAATGCTATTATCTTTAGAGGAAAGCGCACGCTGGCAGTTCACTGCACCGTTTCCTCTTGTTTTCGTATTTACAGACCTGTACAGAAAATATTCTCAATTAAAAAAAAAAACATAGTCATTATTTTGTAGCATAGATAGTAAGTGGCTGTGTTTGTATATAAAGCAGAAAAGCACAGGATATTTGGAGCAGAGCTGAGATTTCTGTCTAATCCCCCTGCCTAAAATGTGAAAATGTGCATATTAGTACTTCATTTATGTTGGCAAAATATCTTATTATAGGAAACATGTATAAGTATAATGAATCATAAACCTTTAAAACTATGATACTTAAAGGATTGCTGGAGGCAAAGAAAAAAGTCTTACTACTGGTACATCATTACCAGACGGTTTCCTATTAATCACTATCAGTTCTTGTAAAAAGATTCAAAGAAAAAATAATGATTCCAAGTAGCAAAAGGAAAAAAAAAACACTCATGTTTTCATGAAGTACAGTGCTATGGAAAAGACTCAGTGTTTTTATTCATATAGTGGGTATTGTATCATATTATAATCCACTGATGTTGTTTTGAGAGCTATCTGCCAATCATAATAGTTTAAAGATTAAGTCATTGTGTGCTGTAGCCAAGGGGTTTAATGCCCATGAATTTCAGACGGTTTTGCCACCTGCTTACTGCACAGAATTCAGGTTATCCCAAGCAGTAGCTAGGAGAAAGTTAAGCCACAATTCACAGGCTATTTTATGTAAAACACAAAAAATTAGAATTATCTCTAGAGGGAAGCTAGTTTACCAAGTGACTTTTTGGTTCTTTTTTCAGGATTATGTTTTTTGTACACTTCAGCAATACAAATTTTGGCTGCTCCATGCCATTCCAAATATAAATTGTTCAAAAAGCAACAATCATTCTTAAAAATACAGTAAGATTAGTTTGACATTACCATGGTATTTGATCTTCTGAGGAGCAGAATTTATTGACCTTATTATTAATTTAATTTTTTTAAGGACATATATAGACTAAATATATGCAGATAAAAAAGCATTCAGAAATTAGTAGAATAAGAAATGCTTCAGAAAATTTTCATGATTTTGCCCATGGTGGTAATCTTGGGTGTCTAAGTCACACTTAAGAACACTCTTTAAATGTACAGTAAGGTACAATCAAAGTTTTGCCTTAAAACAAAAACAAACAACAAAAAAAAAAAGGCAAAAAAACCCAAACCAAAACAAACAACAACTCCACAAACAAAAGAAAAAAGAATACACTCAACACAGAAAATGAGGAAAGGAGATGTGTATCTATTTTTTTCCTCTTTAATATTAGATTTGAAATACTCGAGACTACTGTTTGAGGAAAGCAGATCTCATGAACATTTACTGAGGAAAGAAATAAAAGTATATTTTCAATATTCTTAGAACAGAAGAAAATATCAGAATAAAAACCATCTTGAAAAGTAAATATTTATTTTTATTTAAAATGAAATTGCCATTCAAGAATTATCTGGCAGCACTGACTTCAGATACTCTGACTGGAAGACATGATTGCTGTGTAATGAATACCCAGAAGATGAGGAAGAAAAACTGCACTTTTGAACACTTGATGTTTACTAAGCAGAATAAAAGTCTTAGGTAGAGCTGAGACACCAGATTCCATAAATACAATTACAGAGTCCCTTTCAGAACTGTCTTTGGTCTCACTATGCAATGCCATAATCGACTTTCCAGCTCTCAGGAAACAAGTTTGTCTGATGAAGACAGCCGGGACTGGACAGCTCTACTTCTGATTTGTGACTAACCCAAAATCCAGGAAGTAGGCATTTTTCATGTAAATCTTTAGAGGATTTCAATCTAATAGACAAGAATAAGGCTTAGGAAACCTTAGTTTGTCAGTGAGTTAGAGATTGGAGTTTTTTTTAAACAGAATTAAATAAGAACTAGAATGGTGCTTCTTTTTCTTACTTTGGTTGGTTGGGTTTGGGTTTTTTTTGTTTTGGTTTGGTTTTTTTATCTCATGATTAGTTTAATAATTGAAAAAGAAAATTTTAGATAAGTTTTTGCCTGGAAAAAAAAAATAAGATTGAGTGGATGTTAACCACTGAAAGGCAGGATGTTATGTGCACATAACTACATATGTATATACTGTTAATTTTTAATTAATTACCTACTAAGAGAGATGATTTTGAGGAATAGAGATTTGAATTGCTTCATTTTAAGAGAGAAATTAAAAGACATCTGCTTGAGAACCCTAACTACTAAGCACAGAAATATCAGCTGCTTCTTTTTCTCACAATTTTGTTTTGCTAGGAAACAGCCTTCTGCAGTTCTTTGAAAGAGCGGTTACAGGAGAGGCTTCCAAATCCTTGATAGAGTTACTTGAGCCTCAGAGAAAATCTCCACCAGATGAGCTGATACAGCTTTGTACGCACAGTTTTCCTTTTACCTACTTTGAGTGGCTCACTGTTCAACCTAAGGATTTCTAGAGCTGCCATTTTAAAGCACCTAACTCTCCTCAGAGACTGTGCACAATTTAAGGAACTTCACTCACAGGAGAGGTATACCATAAAACAAAGCACAGAAGCTTATAAATATTTTCTGTTTCTACTTATCTTAAACCTATGCATGCAGAGAAAATGGGTAACCTAATAGGATTTAAAATAGAAGATGCTTATCTTCACCTCTATGACTCTCCTTTTACATAGCTGCACTTATTATCATTCCAGTGATTATTCAATTATTGAAATCAGCTCTGATGCTGTAGTAGGTGTAGGTACAGACAAGTGTTGGGTTCATTTCTTTTTTCTTGTTCTTATTCCAATTGAATATTTTTTCTTATCATTTGATCAAGGCAATGACGTGCTACTCCATTTGCAACCACTTTTTGTATTGGTAGATTGAGCTTTTTCTTTTAATTTAAGTTAATTACATAAAAAACAAGCCATTTGATTGACTTTTGATTACTACTGAGATAAAGAAAGAGTACATGATTTCTTGTATATTTTCTTATAGTTTTTTTTTTTTGTTTTGTTTTGTTTTTTTTTTTTTGTCCTTGTATATCAGTGTTTGATGTGTCAAGTGATTAAAATTAAAATACCGTTAGGGATTAGTGGCTTAGTTATACTCACATTAAAGTTAACTGAACAGTTTCCTGTGGGAGTTTAAACAAAAAGAATTAGGTTATCTTAAGAGAGAAAAAAAAAAAGGACCATTGTGTCTGTTTCCATCATTTTTGTAATCTAAATGCTTACTTAAATCTGTAAGAGGGAATATTAATAAATCCTAGGCTATATTGTCCCCTCAGGGCCATACTCAAAATATTAGATAATAAACAAAAGGGAAATAGGTAGGCAAGCTCCTCTGTCACAATCCACAGAAGACTGATTCCTACATACTTGCCTGGGTTTTTTTCTGATTTTCCTGAGAACCTTATTTTACTGAAATAGTCAATTGAAACTTTTTAACCATGAAAAGATATGTCTAACAGGTGAAAAATGGAGGGTGGTTAAGATGTAATATCCTTTTTCCTCCTCTCCTCCTTCTCCAATTACCCCTTATTTCTGGTGATTCATGTATCTGGGTTGTCCTCACTAAATATGTTATATTGAACTATTTTTCTGTAAGTTGTATATATTTATGTGTGTGTGTGTGTGTGTGTGTGTGTGTGCAGCATTTAATAAGGCCTTCACGGAGTGAGTGAGCTTGCTGCAATAATTTCAGGGGAGATTGCTTGGGATACAAGGCAAATAACATCTAACCTCTTAGGGTAGGTTAGGTATTATTTGGTCATTCTTTTTGGGCATAACGCCACAACCATTTGTTTCAATTGCAGTGTCTGCTTGTGTGCCACAACCTCACACTCCCGTCACCACATCGGCTGTCAGTACAAGTCTCTGTGCTGAAGCAGATTAATGATCTGATGAGAGTTCACTACACAGCTGTGGCTGCGCAGAACCTGGGATGGTACAAGAACAAAATCATCAGATGTGTATGGTGACAGTGTTATTTGGGGAGGAGGTAAAGGGAAATCTTGTGAAAATTAAACTGTACTCTTGGGTAGTTCTGTTAATTGTGCTTTTCCTTAGTTTGCCGTTCCTTTGTGGTGTTATCTTTGCTATTTTCGGCTATATGGGGACTACTGCCAGTTGTAACTGCCTGCAAAGATTCACAATGGTTTTGGTTTTTTTAGATAAATCACTTTGGGGAACACTTAGAGGAATTTGAAGCTATGTTTACCTACCTTCTTCAAAGAGATGACTCAGGAAAAAACATGATGAAGCTGAGTTAGTATCAGATTTTAAAGGGGACTGAGGAAAAATGTGGATATGGTGTCAATGAATGTTAGAAATCAGTGTGTGATTTCTTCTTAGTTATTTTTTGGGGTTTATTTTTGAGTTATGAATTCTGTTAACTCTGTATGGAATGAAAAAAATAGAGTGCAGGGAAATGTGAGGGGGTTTATGTACAATCCAGGAATACATAACTTCAGTTTAAAGCAAGTGATGTGGACAGTGTAGTAGTATCAAATTTCTAATCCTCCATTCAGCTAGTCATCATTTTCTACTTATAAATAAGTATTAACCCAAGTGAAGAGATCCCATTTACTTGGGAAGTAAATGGAGAGATAAGGTGGACCAGGTGGACTCTTTGGTGAAAGATAGCTCCCTCCCTACAATAAAAAGAGTGATTATAATTTCTTACACTTTTTCAAAACTGCTGAAGAATTATTTTAAAAATTCTGTCTCCTAATGTGGATGGGCAGTATCAGTATGATTTAGAGCCTTTAATTTTTATTACTTAAATAAAAGAATAATGTTGCATAATCTAAATTTTAGAAATTACAACTCCAGGAAGAAAAGAAAAAAAATATCCTTTTTTGTTTGTTTGTTTGTTTTGTGGTGTTTATTTATATTGAGCTGAAGGGCTGTATTTCATCTTCTAAATCATCTGCCATTTGCCACTGTCAAAAGCTGAGGCTTATTATCAATAATAAGCAGCTAAGTCAGCATTTAGTACAAAAGTAGAGAGAAAAAACAAATCTGTTTATATTTGCCTTTAAAGTTTTAAGCTCAAGTTCTATACAAATTTTATTTGTCATGTTTTTCATTCGTGCAACCAATGGATTTTACTGGCATAAACATCAGACTGGAGTTTGGCTAGGGTACTGAAACAAGCATTTTATAACTTCTCATAATTAGCATTTCCACTACAATCTCTTTATATGTTTGGGTGTTCAATGTTATTTCCTTGCACATTTTGTATCTTTAATATGTTTCTCCGGGGTTTTCATCAAAGAAAATGTTTTGATTAATTTTTTCTAGATAAGTATACTGTGTCTTTAGTGGATGCTTGCATGAGAGCCTGTGATACTTCACCCTCATAATTGATCTGGTGTTTGCAAACCATAGAAAGTGCCTCAAAGGAAAATATTATAGAGAAACAGTCTTGAGACTGTCTTAATTTGTCTGTTTATGATAAGGTTTTGAACATCTGTTTTCCTTTCAGCTGGTCTTTACACATATTCTGAAGTTTCACAACAGCCCTGTTGATCAGAGTATGCTGGGACAAACAAATGGGAAATGAGCACAAAGCAGGAGAGAGAGAATGTAAATGGGAAACACAGTGACATGAAAGGTGATTGTAGAAGAAAAATGAGAGGAAAATAAGAGTGTAGAGATCCATTTTTATAAGATCTCTGTTTTAATGGTCCTCAATAAACTTTTTACATAATATGAATATAAAAGGATGGGAAAAATACGAAGTGTTTATTATACGTCTGGTACAGTTTGATCTGCCTCACAGACAGATCATCCAGATGTCATGAAAACTAAAAGAAGTCTAGCAGAAACGGAATAAGTTATTGTTCTCTGCTTTGTGATGTCTTGAAGTTTTCTGATACTTCTCTTCTTCCAATGATTTTTCATTCTAAGTGTTTGTGTATGTTCAAGTCCGGAAGTTCTTGTGCATATTGCAACGATTACTCCCACAAAACAATTTCCTTTTTTTACTGATTATAAATAGAAAAAAAGATAATAGTAGGCAAAGCTTCATAATGTCCTTCCAACATAAAAAAGAAGAGTATTTAGTACATATTATGTATGAGGGAAAGGGTATGATAATTGGAAGTACACAAATCTATGCAACCAAATTAGTCATATTTAAGTAGAATTGTAAAAAAAGGAAAATATGTTTGAGTGCACAATTAAATACAAAAGTTAAGTCTGTACATTTAGATTTTGCTTGTGTTGTATGCTGGTTTTCAGGCAGTATTTTCATTTTTCAGCTTTGTAGCTAAACAAGCCATAGGTGCCTCTGCTAAGAGACACTATAGGGGAGCAGTAGCTAGGAAACAGGTGCACGTACAGATTTGTATAATAGTTTCCATGGAAAGGTATATATGGTTCATCTGTGGTTCAACTCAGAAGGCCAAGCAGGAGAAGTGAGTTATTGATAAATCTGAGCAAATGGTACATAAAATGGTATGGGAAATCTGGGAAAGACATCAATATCTGTTTTGGCCCAGATCACAGACTATTCTAGGATGCTGCTTTTTAAAGTTATAAATTTTAAAGATGCCTTTATAAGTAGGAAATGTTATTTCTTCCTGATTCGGGGAGAAGATAAATCAGGCAGTCTCAGCAGTTCAAACACAATCTGAAATTCTTAGTAAAAAACCTGACAATTATATGAGATGGATTTATTTCCTAAAATACAAAATAACTATTTCTTCTCTTTAGCTAAGTTTGTATATTTAAATATTACCTGTACTGTGATATTCTTTTCCCCCTGTTTTGTCATTGTTCATGTGCTAAATTTGCTAATAGACTTTTGTAACAAAATCTCCATCAAAGCATGAATTCCTGCAGAGGAAAAAAGTGAAACTAATCTTTTTGTTATCAAATTTGCTAATGAAAAATGCTCATGATGGTGTAGTGAGATCTACACCACTGTCTGATGGAAATAGCAAACTGTGTCAATCCAATTTAATTTTCATTGCCACACACAACTGTTGCCTTTCCAAAATGTTTATTACTAATTTTTTTTGCATGTAATTCAAGCTGGATAGAAAACACGGGGCTTTATTCATGTAAAAATTGCACTGAAAATATTTACTTAAAGTATAGAATTAGTGTCCCTTTGGACAGATACTCTACTGTTTTAAATTATATTTGCAAAGAAACATTTGATAAGTAATGCTAAGTGGTACCATGTCTACAATTTTCTTTGCAGTCTTGGAAACGTAGTACCATCTCCTAACATATGAAAAGATTAAATGGGAAGAGCAAAATCAGTTGTACAATAAAGATTTGTAAGTGATTAGGCAATTGATTTAGAAAAAAATGAAAATTTCATATTGTTAACGGAGAGTAGAATGGACTTCATACTAGTACAACTTATGTAGTTCACTTAGAGCATATATCCGTCACATACGTAATGTTCTAGGACAGTGATAGTATTTTCTCTCTAGATCACAAGTGATCCTTTTTCACAAAAGCAAAATCTGAATTCTTCCTTACAAAGAATTTTTTGCACAAGACTAATGAATGTTAAAGCACAAACACTTTACCGTATTATCATGTTTGATGATATTTTATTATTACGTTTTATCAGGTTAGGCAGTTTTATTCCCAAGAATAGAGGCACTTGAGGGAAGGTGCTCTGGTGGCAAACAGTGTAGCATATTCATGCCGTCTTGGAAGATAATTTTGAAATGTGGGCTTGGGGATTGGGGGAAAAGGAAAGCCAAGTCTTTTGCATAGTACAAATTATATACTAACAGTTATCTACTTCTGAAGAAAACAGACAATAAATTTCCTCAGAAAAACAGTAGGTTTGCTAAAAACCAGACAATGTAGGTGGGCTACATTCAGTCTGCACTCACGGTCTGGTACAATGGTATCCTACACTGTAAAAAGGTCTTCAAGGTTACCAGGCTTCTTGTGGAAGAGTCTGGCTGACCCTGCGAGGAGGATTAGCAGAAGTAAGGCAGCTGTCTCTCACCCTCTGCTAACCAAATCCTTTTAACAAGACAGAATATAAAACTATGAGAAAAGAAAGCACATACTCTCCATCAAAAATTAGAAATCTTCAATAGCAATCATGAAGTCTTTCAATTAATAGTCTATTTGGACAATTCTGTGATAACGTATTTAGACAGACAAACAAAACTCCAACAGCTTCCATGTATAAGGCAAACTGACATTATATACAGTCTCCCTAGACAAAAAAAAAAAGTTTTCAAATTTCTCTGATACTTCCAGCAGCATTAAATAGGCACGAGATAACATATTTTCCAGATGAAGAGTTCCTGGGAGTGCTTCATAATTGATTCCAGGAAAAATCAACCAGATCAGTTTGAATAGTTCACACCAATATTTCGAGAACTTGGATGACCTGCCTTGTCATCAGGATAGCAGGGATGCTGCCTTCCATGTCATGCTGGTAGTGTGCAATGAAGAAAGACAACAAAAAAACCCCAAGATGATATCTTTAGATATCACTGAACTGAAGGCCTGACATGTACCAAATCTCGCAGCATATGAAATAATGTTCCTGCAGCACTCTGGCCCAGAGCTAAACCTTGTCATTTGTCTGATTCTATTAAAAACCTCTTAGTTTACAGTAAGAAAGGAGTTGCTGACAGTAACATATACATTAGTCACAAAAACAAATCAGAAAAATTGAGTTATATTGCTTAGGATGTTCTACTCTATTACTCTTTTAACAATAATTCATTTAATGTCTCTGTCTCCATTTCCCACCTAGAAAATAGGGGTTGCATCAACATTCTCTGAACTTCTGAAGTGTCTGTGTGAAAAAGGCCCTTAAATCATAAGATCATAGATTAATTTAGGTTGGAAAAGACCTTTAAGATCTTCAAGTCCAACTGTTAACCCAGCTCTGCCACGTCCCTAAGTGTCATGTCTACTTATCTATTAAATACCTTCAGGAATGGTGACTCCCCCACTTATCCAGACAGCCAGTTCCAATGCCTGGCGACCCTTTCAGTGAAGATATTTTTCCTAATACCTGACCTAAACCTCCTCTAGTGCAAAGTGAGGTCATTTCCTCTTGTCCTATTGCTTGTTACTTGGGAGAAAAGATCAACTCCCACATCATTACAACCGCTTTTCAGGTAGCTGTAGAGAGTGATAAGGTCTCACCTAAGCCTCCTTTTCTCCAGGCTAAACAATCCAAACTCCCTCAGCTGCTCCTTATGAGATTTGTTCTCCAGACCCTTCGCCAGCTCTGTTGCCTTTCTCTGGACTCACTCCAGCACCTCAATGTCTTTCTTGTCCTGAGGGGCCCAAAACTGAACACAGGACTTGAGGTGTGGCCTCACCAGTGATGAGTACAGGGAGACAGACAATCACTGCTCTGGTCCTGCTGGCCACACTATTGCAGGTACAGGGAAGGATTTCATCAGCCTTTTTGGCCACCTGGGCACACACTGACCCATGCTCAGCCGGCTGTTAACAAGAACCTTCAGGTCCCTTTCCACCAGACAGCTTTCCAGCTACTCTTTTTCAAGCCTTTAGCATTGCATGGGGTTGTTGTTACACAAGTGTAGAATTATTATGCCTAGGCAAGGCAGGGTATGTGTTTCTCTTAGGATCGAAGACAGAGTAGGACTCTGAAGCTAATTTTTTTGATCTTTGTTTTGTTTTCAGTGTGTTATTGAACTTCTCTCACCACCATGTACATGCACCCCAGGGGACATGTAAGGAAATATGAAATGTTTGATAATGATCTGTATATCTTTGGAAAGGCTATGTGCCCATTACAATTCTGATGGCTCCCTTGAAAACGTTATCTACATTGTTTCTCTTCAGAGGAGTGCATAAGCAACTGGCTATATTATCTGTCTGTGAGAAACCATATCTCTCCTCTGCCTTATCCAGGCTGACGTTCTTATCCTTCACAACGTAAAGGGTACAATGTGATAACAGGATGTGAGGTGACGAAATGTACTCTGCTTCTGGAAAGGGCTTTCTGCCAGCATGGCTAAGGCATGATGTGATTCATCAAGCAATAATTTGAGTGTGGATTGTATTAGGAATGATTTCTTAAGTGATAAATTGAGCTGAGTAAATGGCTGTCTCCTACGAAAGACTTTCTATTGTTCTGGATAGAGTAGAACATTGTGAAATCCTTTGATTTAATAAAAAATTTGTTTTCCTGGGTAGCAGCTCCTAAGAATGCACATTTTCATGGAAAGATCAATGTTTGTTTTATCTACTGTTCTGTACTTAAAATTTGTATGTATTATTTAGATCATATTTATAATATTTTTTTTTTCTTTTTCTTTTTTTTTTTTAATGATGAAATATAATGGATTGAGGAATTTGGACAAACTACTGAGATACCAAAAGAGAGAATTTAAAAACATGATAATTTGGATTCTATTTTTATTTGTGTTTTGTTTGTTTGTTTGTTTGTTAGTTAAGGAAACAAAATTCTACTCTCTTTTATGGCTTGTAAAATTCCCAGGAGCCTGGCACATTTCATGCAGAAACCTGAAGTTGTTGTAGAGGTCACTAGTCAAGTTTAAAGTTTAAATTTTACTTGGCTAGTCCTGCTTAGATAATTTTAACTCAGTACAAAGAAAACCTGGAATGTGAAGGTATTATTAAAATACATTCATTTCTACATGTGAGCATCTAATAATGGAAAGTTTTTGATGGTATTTGTCAATTTAATTTCTTTATTTTTTGTTGTTTTTCAATTCTTATTCAATTCTTTGTTCTATTATTTTTCTTCATAACAAAACTGACTTACATATCAATATGACCATTAGATCTTCTGATTAATTAGTCTATACAAGTACCTATTTTCCAACAAATTAAAGGAAAGATAAAAGGCCATAGAAACAACAAGCAAAACCACAAAACACACTCTAGGTTTATCAACATCCAGATACTTTCATTGACCTTTCTTTAATCCTTTAAGTAGGAGTGGGCTTCGGGGAAAGAAACAGAAATATTTTGTTATCACATTTTGCATTACATGCTTTCATAAAGTACTGAAATGAGTAGCAGGGTCTTCTAGTCTGACACAGATGGTAGTGACATTCTTTCCTGTGCTTTAGAACTACTATATGGTATATCTCAAGTCCAATTTAGACAAATTTAGAAATGTGTTGTATTACTTACACTGAAGAGTACATCCTTGTTAAAAATATTTTGATTTTATATTTAGCATTATATTCCCTCTTTCTCCTCTGCTATTACAGTACATATATTTCATATACAATACATACATTACATACTTCGCAGTACATACATTACATACTTCATTGGAAGAGAAGAAAGCAGATGATATTACATAACCTAAAAGAAATGGGCAGGGACAATAACAGCAATTGGCCTTCCCTTGAAAAAGCAATATACACTGAGTATCTTAGATTTCTTTGAAAAATTATTTTCAGTCTAATACAGATTAACATGATAACCTCTGGTTCTTTACACGTGTTACACTTATTCCAGAAGAATTTCTTCCACAGCCCGAGTTTATTCCATCTCTATATTTTTCCTCTAGGTATCTTCCTTGGTAAATTAACACAACAGAAATCTTCACATGACATAAAACAGGTTTGGAAAGTAGCTAATTTTGTATTGTCAGCTTCAGAAATAAAAGGTAAGCATAGAAGAATGAATCTCATTTTATTTACTAAAGCCACTTACCACTGACTATAAGTTGTGTGAATCCATAGTATCATCTGTGCACTCTCATTCAGAGTGACCTTTATTTTCTTTATACAACACACTGAACTAGTTCTACAGCTCACACATGGTAAGTAGGTAGGTAAGAAAACACATGAGACTTAACAATAACATGGAAAAATAGCTACAACAGAATGAATTTCTATGTAATTTAGCAAGAAAAAGGATTTTAGCTTCTTAACATTAAGAAGCTTTAAAAGTAGGAATGTTTTCAATGGAAAAATATTTTGAATACTTTTTACTGAAATTATCTCCAACTTTTGCAAAAATATAAACTAACAATTTTCTGAGTACCGGTATTTTGTGTCAACCTAACTGATATGTCAGAAGCATTTTTTTACTAGTCTCATTATACTTTCTGATTATGCTGTTCTCAAATTTACTTTTTTCCCCACAATCCTCTAAAACGTGAGTAATTTCAATTTACACATGTTCCTTTTAGGACCATCAAGGTCTGCCTTATTCCTATAGTATACAGTACACTTTTGTTGGGCTACATGGCACTTAACTGTGGCACAGCTCTCATCTAATTTAGTGTTACTACTAACACTGTGGTGTGGCAAGAAGGCATTTTTTTCCTGAGAGTTGTCTAACTAGAATTTATTATGTGAAAAGACTTTGGTACGTGCTGAGAAATGGTAACTAACAATGAAATCTTTGAATCTCTTAAGATGTCATCTTTTCGTCAGAGCTGTGAGACTACAGTGTACGTTTTTCTCTATTTTAAGCATTGATCCCACAGAAAATACAGCAGTGTCTTGTATTGTTTTTGCATCCTCCAAGTATTCTTCCAGGGCACAGTAATCAATGGATCTGTGCTAGTTGCTTGGTGCTTGAGGCTATTGTACATGGGTAATGGGCCTGCTTTTTCTATGAATTTCCTTGAACTGATGAGGACCACTGTGTCCAAAACTGGAAAGGTCTCCAGGGGTGTCACTCTTCTATGTGATAGTGACCAGTGACAGAGCCCAAGGGGATGGCCTGAAGCTGTGTCAGGGGAGGTTTAGCTCAGATATTAGAAAAAGGTTCTCCACCCAGAAGGTGGTTGGGCACTGGAACAGCTCCCCAGGGAAGTGGTCATAGCACCAAGCCTGGCAGAGCTCAAAGAGCTGTTGGACAATGTTCTCAGGCACATGGTGTGACTATCTGGGATGGTCCTGTGCAGGGCCAGGAGCTGGACTTCAATAATCCTTGTGGGTCCTTTCCAACTCAGGATAGTCTATGATTCTGTGAGTTTTTTGCATTTGTTATCAATGTCTTAAAAAACTATTTTCACTAAAATAGAATCAAGATCCAAGTTTGTTCTTTCTTTTTGGACAAAGGAGAATATTTTCATGAAAAAAATGAAGTTTCTAAATCTAAAAGTGAACTTTTTTGTACATTTGTGATATTATATTCTAATTTGAATTTCTTAAAGCCTATAACACCACTTTGCATTCAATAACATGCAGCACTTCTGCAGATTCAGTTACAAAAAATAACTGCAGTGTGAATTGGTAATAGGACATTCAATCAGCCTAAACCAAATTCTTTCTACACAGAATATATTATAAGGTAGAAAAGAATTCTGAAGTCTAATTTCAGCTACAGCCTTGTGCTTTGAAGCTGTTTTGAAGTATTCTTATTGCAACAGTTTATGTACTGGGTTGTGCAGTTGATAAAGATAACTGGAACTGCCTAACACTTCTATAGAATTTATTAATACAGAAGGGAAAAACAAACCAAATCTGGCTTCTTGATTTAAGAGGTCACTTGAAGCTAATCATATCAATGTTTGAGGTCTATTTATTTAGTACTAATGATACTCTGCGGATTAGCAATTATTGTAAGACATATTTTGCAGGTTACTGAGCAAGACTGTTCTTTATATGAAAGGAACAACACATAGATTCATTATTCACTAGAAATTATTCTATAAAATTCTGCAATATAACAGTCTTTTATCTGAGGCAAGATACTATTTAATTATTCAGATGTCTCTTAAACACGCAGGAAAACTTTACCTATCCCAGATATTTAGTGTAACATTTATGCATTAATATTTCAGCTGAAAAATCAGGCACATCATTCTTAGTTAAGTTTTTAATCTAAAATGCCTACCTGTATCCAGCCTGGAGACCTTGTAGAGAAAAGCATTCAACTATTGCACTGTGAAGTTATTTTCACAGTAAGCAACCAAGTAATGATGGTATGTGAGTAACATAATATACATAGCAATTTTACTTTTGAAGGTGTTTTTTTGGGGGTTGTTTGTTGTTGTTGTTGTTGTTTTGGTTTTGGTTTTGGTTTTGGTTTTGGTTTTGTTGTTTGGGGTTTTTTTTTGAGTCACTGTATGTTGCAGTTTCCTTCATTTTCTCCCACCTCCAAAACTTTATAAATTTAGGACATGCTAGTAACATCCTTCAAGCTGAAAATAAATGGTAGGACAGCTTGGTGTTTGTATTTATAACAGCTATTTACACTGGAAAATGAGCTAGAAATAAAGGTATCACACATGAAAAAAAAACCTAAAACCCTGAGGGTCTGATCTGTGTGAATGAAATGGTTCTTTGCATTTTTCTTTGAATTTGCAGAGTTTTGCAGATCTGCAAATCCACCAGTGCTGAGTGGAAGTTCTTAAATCTCCAAAATTAATGTATTTATTCACCAATAAATTGTACTCTTAGTTGAAAAGCAAACATTAGGCACCTTTAAGGAAGTTTTTGCACTGTTGTACTAATTTTTCTTTTTGTTTGTTTGTTTCAGCTTGTATTCCATTGCTTTAAGTATAAAGGTGACCTCTCTTCCTTCAGACACATGAAAATGATTCTTGTTTGTGTGTTTCTGTTATTGTGTGCTAATCTCTCTCAGTTATATAAGGCCTCACAGTCACATATTGGCACAGTGCAAAGCTGACACTCTCAGGGGCTGGATCTGTGCTCCAATTGTTTTTTCTTTCATTTTTCATCTACCCATCTGGCGGGAGCACTTAACATCTTCCTTTTCCTGGCATTAGGAGCAACCCGCATGCCTCTCCTCTGTGCAATGGGGAAAGAGGTGAGAGGGAGGAACTGTCAGAACACTGTTGAAATTCAGAGGTAGAGACAGTCTCCAGGAGGACAATACTAGCCACTGATCTGTCCTCTCAGCAGTAGCAACATACTGTCTTTTCCAAGCTATGATCAGCTAGTAAGTAAACAGGTATTCCTCTTCTTTCAGGGAAAAGACAGCAGGCCAGATGGTAATAGATCTCCAGGGTGTCGTTTGAGCAGTGCAATACCAATCTGGGTCCTATTAATCAGTTTAAGTCTTCCTTGTTATCTGAATGCATTCATCTACTGCAGAACACTTTAACACCTAGATAGCCTGATTTGTCTGGTTTGTGGAATGTTAATACGAGAGACTGTTTAGGCTGCACTGTCAGGAACTCAGAATTCAAAACAACTCCAATTGCACCCTTAATTCAGTTAAGCACAAGTACCTTTATTTATCAAAGAAGCTGTAAGATGCAGGGGGACTAAGAGGAGATGACACATGAATGCTGTCTTTAAGAAATGACTTTTTTGTTTCTGCTGCAGAGGAAGTAGCGCAGACACTCAGTTAAAAAATGCAATTACTGTTTATGAAAGGACTGAATGACCAGTGTTGAGAACGGACATCATTCAAACTTAATTTCTTGTTTCTATTCAGTATATTAGCTATTCACTGAAAGTAGATTTTATGTAGAAAATTTGATTGCGTCACTTAAAAACTGTCTACAGCTTCCCAGTTTCTAAGATATTTAACTGAATGTAGATAATGTTAACACAGATATTTCTAGCTTGCGAAGGCTTTGTTTTGCAGGCTGTGATAGTCTCTTGGTATGAAAACCAAATTAAATATTTCTCTATTATTATTAACTGATCTTTGCACTTTGAACTTTTTGAGCGTTTGCCTTGCAACACCAAAAGGTTTTATGAGGGTAAGGACCATTTTCTTGTAAACATTTTAGGTCCACAGAGTATAGAGGAGAGAAAATTGGTTGTAATCATATTTCAAATTATGACTCTAAGTTTCTTCTCATCGGTGTATCAGACAGTGTCAAAATTGATTCTTTCATATGAAATATAGGTATTAATGTGAGTATTAGATAAAGACTTCAATATGTGCACAAGTATGTGTGTACTGGAAATGAAAATCAAGAATCCTGTAAGTCACATTTCAAGATTTTACTTGTGTATGTAACCAAGAACAGGTGTTAACTCCTACTTGAGATTCAATAATTGTGTTAGGCTTGATATAGAAGACCTAAGTGTTAGCTATGTATTCCTTTTTTTTTTTTTCAGCAAGAGCAGCAGCAGTTAATATCTATTCAGAAAGATATATCTCTTATTTTATTACAATATTTATAATATAAAAATATATATTACTGAAAGGTATAGAATAGTCACATAATTTACTCAGATCTATGTTGAGATCCAAGTTAGATGAAGAAAATATTTAATAGGTTCTTTCTCATGCTTCTGTATCTATGCCCAAGTTATCAAGGTCTTGAATGTCTGATGGCCAACAGAAAGCTGACTCATCAACAACTTTTTCTAAGGACACAGTTGCAAATGTTCTATGCTCACAGGTTTACAAGGAAATTCTGGCTACTGTTGATGATATAAGAGTACTCTGACAAGTCAAATGATAAAAATGCTATGAAATTGAGTAATAAAATATAAACTTGATCAAGCCTCAAATATTACTTCCATAATTTCTTAATCCAAAATTTGAGTCTTTATGAAGTTAATGTGTATCTTGAGTGGATCTGTACTCTCACAAAAAATGTTACATTATAATATATATCTTGTGTTATGTTTCAGTAAGAGCGGTTCTCACTAAAGTCCATCCAACAGCCTGGAAAGCTAAAGCTAAACTCACTTCGTATTACTAATTTGAAAACCAGGACATCTGCATCCTGCTGCTAGCCATTAAAAAACAAAGTAGCTATTCACTTTAATTCCTACTAGTGTTAGTTTTATCCTGGTTAAATGTCTCCACTAAAACCTAACCAACAAGAGCATATTAGAAATTTTCATTGTCTTCCACATATTCAAATGCTCACTCATTTCAGGAAGATACCCCCAAACAAAAAAAACCAACCAAACAAAAAAACAAAAACAAACAAACAAACAAACCCCCCAAAAACCAAAAAAACACCAAAAAGCAAAACACAAACCACATACACACAAAAAAAATTCACCTCCAGAAAAAGACATTTTTGCCAACGTGTATGATAGATGTAGTAGTCAGTAGTCAGTAGCTGAAGAAACAAATTCTCCTTTTTCATACTGTTCAATATGTAATAGAAGAGTATAGAAGAGTATATTTATGATGTTTCTATACTATTTCACAAGTCTGAGAGCTATCATTTTAGGCTTTTTGTGAACATGGCAAGATATCACTGCATTAACTTACAACTGTGTGCAGAAGATAACTCAGACATAGGAGACGAAATTACTGGTATGGTAAAAGTTGCAAATGAAAACCTAAATTCTGGAACATGAGAACTGGTGTACCTCTAGAGGAAAAAAAGTCCCAAACATAAAATGCTAATACATGGAAAATGGAACCACTGGAGGTTTTTAATCTATTAAGTGAAAAAAGTAACATGCAGATTTCTCCCAAGTCCTTTTTCTTACATCACTCCTACTATATATCCCAGGGTCATTTATCATTGTAGCCAAGGACTCTGAAAACATATAATGTCATTTGAGACAAAATTATCATTGCAGTCAGATGTTTTTTATTGAGATTTTCTAATTGTTGCAGAATGACTTAAAACACGATGGAGAAGGAAGTGTAAGAAAAAGAAAGAAAGAAAAAAAAACCCTATTTTTTTTTTACAAGCCGAAGATGGCAGGTCTTCCAACAGTGCAAAGTACTTCACTGAAAGAAAAAATCTCACAGCAGCAAGTGTGGTTTCTGTAAGAAAACAATAAATGGAGACTTGTTTTTACAAGCTTCTGTTCATAAAGTGTATGATTATGAAAAATTTCCAATCACTCCACTTATTTAAAATTTTATTTACAAATAATTATGTCAACAGTGGTTAAATCCTTCCTGAACATCTTGCTTTGCATAGTTTTCTTTTTTATTAAAAAAATCAGCATAAGAATGTTACGATGGGCTGAAGTTCATTGAAGTTAACTTAAAATCAAAAGACATACCTTGAAACCGTCAAGGAGAGTTCTGCGGGGTTTTCTTTAATCTGCAAAAGCAAGAAATTGTAAACCACTTTTCAGAACACTTTTCATTTCTTGGCAGAAGACATTAGACATTTACTCATGGGTGTACTGACCTCTTGATCTTGCACACAAATTGTTGACTAGTTACTAGTCTTCAAAGACTCTGTTCGTCTCCTCTGATTCCCTACAGAAACAGTGTCATGTAACTAGTGTACTTGATCATGTTTCATCCCCATCTGGTTAGACACAACTACTTTGATATGAACTTTCTACAGTATGGATTACACAGAATAAATGTGCTCTATACGCGCTAAGTATTTAGAGATGATTAGAAGAAAATATCAATGTTTATATTCATTGCAATATTTAAGTGTTCCCTATTTAAAAAATAAGAAGGGCAATGTTCTTCACATGCATACAAGTTAGATACTCATTTACATCTGAGTACAGCTAGAAAGGAAATTTAAAAAAAAACTTTGTGGCGTGCTTCCAACACAGACTCTGCACATTCATGTGAAGACGCTTTACCCAAAAAAATTCACATCTGAGGACTAGCTACACCTGACATACAGAGGGAGTAGAACTGCAAGTGAGTTCAGTTGCTACTATTGCTGAAGGAGTTGAAAGAAAGGAATATTTTCCCTCACTTGAATTGGAGAGGTCACAAACAGATGGATTAAAATATTTGCAAATTTTTGCAGAAAAGTGGGCAAGCAAAAGGTAAAGTTGGGGATATTAGAAGAGCATGTTGTGTGGATCAGTGTGATAGAGCAACAACCAGGAAAAAATAATGTGATTTTGAAAAGCATTGGCAATTAAATGGAAAAGTGGATAATCGTCTCTTGCTCACAAGTTAAAGATTTAATTTGGAAAAAATTTCAAAAAGCCTACAGCAACATCAAAAATAAACTAGAAAGTGCTTTGTTTCCTAAAAAAAAAAAAGTTTTCTGAGTTGCCTCTTGTTACAATCCATTGCAGAAGATATTTTTGTATATATTTTTTGTGGCTAATTTAGAAAAAAAAATTATCTTCCTTATAAAGGCATGTGTTCATTTTATTTGAAAATAATTTGTAGCTTTGCTTACATTGATTTTTGTTTTCAAGGTCTTCTCCTTTAGAAACACTCACATCTATTCCAAAGGGAAGTTTTTCTTGCTCAGCAGGATTTCACTCTCCACCTGGAAACAACAAAAATAAGTTAATGATTTTTTTTTTAAATTATATGGAACAGAGAAATGCAGATAGTAGGGAAAAATGAGTTTAGGGATCTGGCCAAATTATGACTTGTTAGTCTTGAATTCTCTTAGTCACATGTGGAACAGAATATGTATTGCACTGTCCTACTACTATTAGTAAATTCTCTTTTGGTGATAAATAGTAAATATTTCTATCGAAGGCAGTTCTTAGGAAGATCTTTCTGATACCACAAACTTCTTTATAACCACAAAATAGGCTTGTCTTTAAAGGATTGCCTCCATGATGTGAAACTAGTATAATTTGCTTGAAATTCAGAAACCTTACTTAGAAGGAATTTTCCTCTTCTTGCTTTTTTTTCTCTGTTACTATTGCAAGAAATAGTAGCTGCTATGCTAGCAATTAGGACAGGCAATTGTAAAAATGAAAACAGAATTAAGAGGCAAAGGCTGTAATGTTTTGTTTGAGTTAGTCTTTGTACAAAAGGAGAGATGAGTGCTGCAGAGATGGGGTAAATGAAGACTGCTTGACAGTGTGGCCAAAACTGAACATCATTGCTCAAGGATGTTATGCCAGAGTCTTATGGTCTTATTCACAAGAAATCATGGAGAAGAATGGAGAGGGATAGGAATCCCTCTTTCTGTTACTGCTGGTAGGATGGGCATGCAAAATACTGATGTTGGAAAGAATCACCTCTGCTCGTGACTGATCATGAGCAGAGAGCCTTATCCTCAGCAGAAACAAGATCGGAAGCCTTATGGATTTCCACGGATACAGCCTGGGCAAAGTAAACACCCGAGTAAGGTTATTGTGCTCCCTCAAGTGACTGGCTACACTGCTTACGTTAAGGTCCATCTCAGGTCTTAACTCATCCATTCTTCAAAAACACTCACATTAACTCATTAACTGAATCTGTAGACATGTCTTCATGTGGCTAATTTAGATATTTTAGCAGACTATTTCTGGCTTTTCAGCTAGTAGGTTCAAAAAATGTATTTTGTAATACTATAGCAATTTCTCACAATTCAGAAATAACCCACTAAGACCATCACAGCAAGGCATCATAGTCATAACATGCTTTCAAAGTGCCATGCACCAATTCCAAGCATTCTCTTTGTGCTCAATTGTCATATACCTAGGATATATTTTGAAAAACATACAGAAGCATATATAGTAAAACATATTATGAAAATGTTTTGTTAATTTTAGGCATCTTATAAAATAGTTATTTGGGGTTTTTTTGTTTGTTTGGGTTTTTTTGGTTGTTGGTTTGTTTTTGTTTGTTTGTTTTTCTGTTTGTTTTTAACTAAATTGCATTTTTATTAATTTATGATGGAAAGGGAAAGAATTAGACCTAATATCTGATTGAAGAGTAAAGATGACCACTGGAAAAACAAACAAAATAGTCTTTGTTTGCTTGCATGAAATAAATTGTCCTTTCTTAGATCTGTAACCTCTAGTTTTTTGCAAATTTCTGGTCTGTGCATTAGGTCTATTGCAAAAAATAAAAGTAATTTTATTTGTTCAAAGATGTGAGGAATTTTCTTCTTTTAATTTCTTTAAAAACTACCTAAGTACCCTTGCAAAACTTTTTCACAATAATAGGCAAACACACCTAATTCATTAAGATTCATTAAGAGCTCTAAAATATATTGTCAGTAGAAGTTGTTGAAGCAGAATTTTTAGAAACCATTACTAACTCAGTGGGTTGCTGCCATACTAGGTTTTGTTAAAATATTTCATATTAACCTAATTACAAAGCACTTGATTATTTAATGCAATTGTGAACCACCCCCTCCAGAAGAGTTTACAGAGATTCACTCAGTAGTGGTCTCTTGCATTGTGCCATTAGTAAAAGAGCCCACTGTTTTACACTTCCTGCTGCCTAACAGTTTTCTCTTTGTCACTTTATATTAATTTCAGAATTCAACTGAAAAGTGTTTTGTTCCTAACCAGGACCTCTGAATACAAGGGGACTAAAAAGTAAACTTTTTTTTTTTTTTTTTAGTTAAATGTGGATGTGAATTCATCTAATCTGTCTTTAAAAAGAAAAACATTAACGAGTATTTCAGCCAAGGTAGAATCTAAGCAGAACTACAAGTGGGCCCACAGACAAT
>VZTG01002138.1:985955-1009545 GCA_013397845.1 Melanocharis versteri | reverse complement strand
GGGGGTGGGGGTGTGTTCCAAAACTGTGGAAATTTAGATGTAAGGTAGAAAAAGCATGCAAAATTGTGAGAAGATTTTACTGTTTTCACTGGTTAGAATGGGGCAGGCTTATGATTTAAAAGAAATGGGAAGGAAAAAGCCAGAATAAAAAGGAAATTATGAGGCAGGTATTGAGATGGATACAATGAAAGGTAATATCTTTATGCTGACATGAGAAAAACAAACTTGCCAATAAAGACATTTAATTCATTTTGGAGAGGATGAGGACCTATAACACTTAGGAAGATAGAAATCAGACTTTGCAATTCTCTAAAAGTAAAATGTCACCAGAATATTTAATTATTAGAACCTGACATGCATAAGTTCCCTCAACGTTCAGGTAATTTCCTCTCTTAACATTTTCAATTGGTTTCATCCTTTAACTTTTCCCGTTTACAACCAACATTCCATAAGACAATTGGGCAACGAGATCAATATTACCAATTTCACTGTGACATTTGATTAAGTAAAGTCTTGCCTGGCTTATCATGAGAAAATCTGGGATTCTCATTGCCAGAACTTTAATTAACTCCCATTTTTCTAATTTGGTTACCTTTGCAAATTCAACTTGCATCTTAATTGTAAGCAGTGGTCAGAAACTACATACAGCTTACATTGTCAGAACCACTGAGATTTGTATAGTTTAGTCCTTATTTCCACAATGTGTTTATGGGCTAGGTATTTTTTTCTTTTTCCTTCTCCTTTTACATGTGGAACACATTGTGTGATGTAAAATCTGATTTCTAATAAGGCTTGAAGGCTAAACAAATTAGATTGTGACATTGCACTTTTAGTCTGTTATTTTCCTGCTATAATTTTGAGAAACTTTGCTTTATTTTAAGGCTTCCTTTCTGCGGCATAATCACAGTTTCCATGTTATCTTGCCTAGCTACCAGTTACCTTATCTAACCATCTAACCACTTAAAATGTGGAATTTCAATTTAATTATTGGTGTGAAGTGCTTGTGATGTGTTGCGCATTGTTGTTTGTTCTTTTTTGGGGTTTTTGTTTGTTTGTTTGTTTTTTTAATTTTATTTGGTTGGTCGGTTGATTTTTTTATTGTTTTTATTTTGTAAGTTACAAATAAAATATAAAATATAAGACTTCTTAATTACAAAGAGTTTTCTTTTTCCCATGAAGAGAGAAAGATACTGTATTTGGTCTGCATAGTTTTTCTGGAAATTAACACAGTAGCTCCTAGTTTAGAAAGAAGTGCCTAAGTGAAACATTCATATGGAAAAATTTGTGTCAGCAGGGAGGCTATGTTTGAGGCCATAGCACAAATTAATGGGCATTACCCTCAAGCTGCTGGGAAAATGAAAAGTTGTGCTAGAGTTGAGTCAAAAGTTCATAAGGAATCTCAAATATATCTGGAATAGGAAGAAGCTAAAGCTCTCTCCTATAGGGCTGGTAAGTTTTGAGTTCCTTGAAATGTCACTGATCTTGAAACCAGTAATGCATTTAGTATTATTTTATTATATTCCATTTTACACAAATATAAGCTAATTGATATAGAATCTATCACATATGTTTCCTACTGATACTTCAGCATGAGATTTGCATCTACAAACAAGAATTTTGTGCTCCTTAGAAGCCTCAGTGGTACTTGACGTTGTTACCAAACTCTGAGTTCGCCAAAGGTCAGAATTGTGCTGACCATCCATGAATTCATTTCATATAATAATTTCTAGCTTTATTATCTGCTCCAGGCAGGCATTTCAAAATTGATCTGTATAACTTGTAAACAAATACATTGACCAGAAACTTGTTTGTTTGCAAGACATCCAGGGGTCTCTCAGTGCTCCAACTACCTCACGTTTTGTAGTGCCCCAGGGACAGGGCTTTAAGGGATGAAGAATTCAGAGATGGGTTTGCTCACACGGCATTGCTGGTGGCCCCAGCGCAGGGCACGGCTGAGCCCCTCAGCCACGGGAGGGCAGGTGAGAGCCCCGGGGAAAGGCTGGGGAAGGGAGGGCAAAACGCTGCCCGGCAGCCAGGACTGAGCCAGGAGAGAGAGAAGGATGAGGTCAGGAGGATCTCCAGGCCCCCAGCAGGGATGCCTCTTTGGCCCCAGGAGAGACCCTGGTGGGGCAGGTAGACACGCCCTGAGGAAATCTGCAGCCCACGGAGAGCCCTTGCAGTAGTAAGCTTATCTTGAAGGACTGCAGCTCATGGAAATGCCCCAGGCTGGAGCCAGTGTAGAGTGTGAGGAGGGAGGAGCAGCAGAGAGGAGCTGTCCTGGACTGACCACAGTCCTCCATTCCCCATTCCCCTGCCCTGCTTGGAGGGTATACTGGTGCATTTGTATTAAGCCTGGTTTTGCTAATACCTTTGAGGGTGGTGCCTAAAGTAACCTAAGCTACTCATTCACAACAGAGGGGGAGAGGCAGTGGAGTGAGAGATGAAGAAGTGAAAGTTAATCATCTGGGAAAAAAGAGGGGGATGAGAGTGGGCAAAGGTGATGTTTGAACTTTTGCTTTTGTTTCACACTCCTCAAATTTCTTTTATTTGGCAATTATTTAGTTCACTTTTCCCCCTTTGATGGTAGTTGGTAAGAGATGTCCCTGTCTTCAACTCAACCCATGAGCCTTCTCATTCTTTTTTTCCCCTGACCTGTTGTAAAGGGGGAGTGAGACTGTGGCTGCATGGGTATCTGGCCATTACTTAAGGTAAACTAACGATGTCTCCCTTCAAGGTAGATGTAGATAGCAATTAATTCACCCTTACATTTCCTCTTCTTAAAGCCAAACTTTTCCTCACCCTTGTGGCCCTCTGCTAGAATCACTCCAGTTCATTATCTCCTTTGTACAGGGCAGTCCAAAACTGGATAGTTTCCAGATGTGGTAAGTGCCTATTACTGAACTGGGGTATCCATTTCCAGTAAATGCTATATCCCTGCTAAGCTTAAAAGTTAACATCAACATTTATTTGAAAGACCTTTGCATCTGAAAGTCCTCTGTCACAGAAAACAAAAGAAAACAGTATAAAGACATAGAATAAGAACTTAATAATGAGGGTCACAAGTGACCACTGTAATCGGCTAATGTAATAGCATGGGGGAAATTCACTTCTGTCTTTAAGCTTTAACAAAAACTCTTAAAGTACCTTTTTAAAAGGACCCAAAATAAATACAAAAATTAAACAGTTGTAGGTGTCTTACGAATGTGTTTGGCAGATTTTGCATTGCCAAATTATATTGACCAACAAAAAACAAACAAACAAACAAACAAACAAACCCCCAGCCATTGGATCTTGCCATGCACTTATTCAGCTAAGCAAAACAGACCTCAGGAATTGCTTTTACCTGTTAAGTTTTGCTTTTCTTTTTGCAGACATATTAATCATAAAGAGTTGCTAGAAGCAAGTTTGCTGCAAATTCTTAAGGCAGTGTCAGCATAGCATTTCAGAGTTTTACAATCCTTAACTTATGGATGCTGACACAATAGTATTTTTGGTTGTTTCAAGAAAATTTATAAATGGTGACCAGAGAGATAAAAACATTGGTATGCTTTTACTTTGTTAAAGTATTTCTATTTCTTAACAGTATTATATCTGCTAGGAAAATAACCAAGATCAACAGCAAAGTGCAAACGTGTGTCTCGTAGCAACAAAAAACCCCAAACTGAACAACTCTCCAAAGAGTTCAGAAAAAAGGGATTTTATTGTTAGCTGCTTGTAGTACATTTCACACTCACATTGGACTAGTTTCTCCCTGGACCCTTTTCTTATATATTTTTATATATATATATATATGTAGAATATAGATGTATTCTTATCATAGAACTTTATACACAGTAGAAGGTAGATAAGGAAGGACAGAAAAGGGAGATTTCCCTCTTGGACAGTGAATAATTTGTAGCATTTTTCTAGTAGTATTATCATTATGCATGGGAGTATGTATGCATGTATTATGCATCATCTCTGTAAGGGAGAAGGAAACTTCTTTCTTAAAGAGAGAAGTTGCCTCATTTTATAAAGAAATTAATAAGAAATTATGCCTGTAGGTTATATTTCAATTTTCAAAAAAAAAAAAAAAAAAGGGTTCTGAAAGATTTATTGTTAATAACTGGAATTCTTTTATAAAGATACTAAAAATTATTGCTGTAGATGAAAACTTAGAAATATTTAAGCTGTTTCTCTTTATTTTCCTCTCTGTCATCTCCCCACTCGTTATTTGCAGTACATTTCTGGTTTTCAGCTTAATACGTCATAATAGTGAACAAATGTCACATTAATTTTGTTACTTAAATGTTTTTAATCCAATCCCTTGCCTCAGACACTTAGAAGCATCTGAAATGCTTACATTTTTTTATGTACTTTAGGTTAGATTTACTTGAAGCTAGATGTACTGAACACTGTAATGCATTTGATTAGCTAATAAAATATCCCAGTTTGAACTAGAAACCATATCTTAAAATTATCTTTATTTAACAGTTTGAGATATCTGCATTAGGTATTTAATTTTGGAGCTTTGACATAGAAAAAAAATTACAGTATTTCTCCTACTTATTAATGTTCCTTCATCTGCTTTCTAATAATTACTTTTCAGTTTATAGTTCTCCAAGGTGTGAGAGGCTGAAATGCTAATGGTTATTGACTCAAACAATCGGCCATTTGCAAAAGCAATGAGTGCTTTGCTGAGGCCAGGTTTGCAGTCCCCGACCAAAGGTGAGGAGGAGAGTTCTGTATTTGTGGTGGCAAAACCTCTGATCTGCATAAGACAGAGGTTGTGAGCACCCACCACTGGAGGTTGATCACAACAAGCTGACCTTTGTTTAGATAAACCAGTTGAGCCCTGTGACTTATTGTGTCCCTGATAAACTCTGAATGATGTCTTAAACAAGCTGTTTTCTGGCCAGATAAGGAAAAAGGCCAATAAGAAGCAGAATCTCCTGCAGAGATGTGATGGCTTCTATTATGCCAATTCCCTCTGATAAGGCACAATACGAGAAGCAGGGCAAAACAGTGGTCATGTCATTAGAAAGGGCCATAAACTATCAAGCATGTCTGAAGCACCCTCAGACTCATTTCTGGGGTCTTCCACCAGAGGACTGTGCATGATTCATAGTGTTACATCAGGCAGTGCAAAACTCCCCCCCAGCGGGGGTACCTGGGCATCCCCACCCAAACCTGAACATTCATTAGCCCATTGAACTTCGTGTTTTGCGGGCTTCCCTCACACCAGAGAGATCACAACTGTGACCATTACTTTGACCAATGGACATCTAATTTGTAACAGGCAGGTCTCATTGTTGGATCCACAGGTGGTGATTTCTTTCCTCTCCTCTATCTACCCTTACTCTTTCTTTCTCTCTTTCCTTTTCTTATATATTTTCTTTTTACTTTTATATTGCTTTATTTCTATTGATAATAACAAAAACGGCTACATACCTTCTTTCCATTGCAACCAAATTGTTGTAAAATATACCTGGCACAAATACATATAGTGTCATTTCGCTCTAATTTACCCGAAGGGATCTATTACAAGAACATCAGTTACCCCATCTTCAGAGGCGGGTCGTAACACAAAGTTGGGTTTTTTCCTCTTCTCTAGTGGTATATATTCCTCTGAAGGAGGTCATTTACTTTTCAGCAGTTGCCGTGGACACGCAGCTACATGGCATCATGCCGAAATGAGAGCCAGAGTCTTGAGGTCTGTTTTCTCAACCTCTTATTTGCCTCAACAAAGTTGAATCTTTACTTAAACAAGTTCCATTATTCCAGGTCATATTTCAATAAAATAGTGCAAAGGATGAAAGGTTCTTGGGTATCTATGAGTGTTTTCATTTAGCAAAGAGATACGAGGAGGTCTGTCTCAGATCCATGAGTAACATGGGATGCCATTGAGGGTCTCTTAATCTATGCCTATGTGTCACCAAGATCATTGTGCTGTGTCGCTAACACTTGGGACTGTGAACTCCAAAAGAAATTTTAGTTTTCTGCTTGAATTTGCAATAAGCTATATCCATCATTGGAAAAATGAATGCCTGAAGGGATTTGAATACTTGCTCAATGCAGCGCAAGTGGCTAGATGATTTTCTTTCTGTGTTCATAGTATATATCTTCCAACTATATATCTCAAGTTTCATTCAAGGCAGATTTCCGCTCATTTTCTTTTCTCGTCCCAAGAAAATTAGCTTATCTTTTTAATTTCTTTTATGTGCTGTTACCCATTTTGATAACTCTTCTGGTTTTAAATTTTTAATTTCTGATTAGATATTTTTTGACTTTACCTTTTATATGAAAGAAAAAACCTTGTCTATGGGACAATTTGCACTTGTNAGGAAGGTAGTAAGTATTTATCCTGTTGAGACTTGTTTTTTTGGGTTTTTTTTTTTTTGTTTGTTTGTTTGTTTTTTTTTTTTTCCCTCTCTTTTGTTCTGAGGTTAGAATGAATCTCAGTTACTGGAAATATAATGACTAAGATTTTGAAAATAAATTTAACAAAAAAGTTCAAAACTAAAATCAGGACTTTATTTTCAGAAATTCAGGAAAATATAATCAAATTACTTGGAAGAATGGAAAAGTCATGTTCTTGGCATGGTATTTTCTCTTCCTAGGCCTTTGTAGATGACTCAGTACTTTTGCAATAATTTTACTATTACTGTGAACTTGCATTTTCCTTATTAGCTGACTGTGTAAAGTTTATGCAATTATTTGATAAGATTATGTGTAAGAGGAATATCTTTAATTTCTAAAAAATGTACGTATGTGATCAGTGATTATATTGTTTGGCATATTGAATAGGCATTTCAGCTGAGCTGTGTAAATCATTGCAGATATAAAATGCGAGGTATCATTCTTGCAAACAGTTGCTTTGGAAAAGAAGAGACAAACACCAATATAATTGCAATGTTTCTTGAAATAATTTCCTCCAAAGTAATATATACAATTTTTATGTAGTACACTGTATAAAAGTGTACTTGTTAAACAGCATTATTTAATGCACCTTCCAAATCCACAAGGTAGAAGACAATTAAACACTTTTACAACCCCTTTCCAAGGTAAGTTAGGCCAGTTATTAACTTCTCTCTATAGGCCCCTAACTTTAGGCAGAAGCAAGTTAATGAATTTAATTTTTATGATACCTAATACTGAAATTCATTGTATTTTTGTTAATGAAGAAATCACAAATTTTTAGGAAGAGTAGCTTCACTAAGTGAAGAAAGTCTGGGACAAAAAGATGATGGAATGAAAATTTGTGCTGGTTTTGGCTGGGGTAAAAAAGGTTGATAATAAAGAGATGTTTTTGTTACTGCTGAGCAAGGCTTACATTGAGCCAAGGCCTTTGCTGCCTTTTGTACTGCCACACTGGCAAGTTCTTGAATATCTCTGGTAAGGGAGGCTCCACAGCCTCTCTGGACAATCTGTTCCAGGGCTTGCCCACCTGCACAGTAAAGAAGTTCTTCCTCATGTTCAGGCGGAACTTCAACAGGACACAATGAAAAAACATTTGCTGTCTTAATGAAAAAGTTACTATTTCTACAGATGGGGACTTGATGACTTTTGATAAATTACTTCCCACTCAAAAATTTTGCATTTGACTAAGTTAAAAGAAGTTTTGCCTGGGGGAGAGGTGAAATATACTTTTGATCTTTTTTAATAATGTAACCAAGGTTCAAATACCATCTTTCTCTCATTACACATGGCCATTAGTGCCACTTTAAAACCGACCCGACTAGCTTGGATGGTAACCTAACACTATGCAGTACAAATCCAGGAAATGGTTAGTGACAAGTAATGGCTAGTGATGCATACCAGTGTCCTAACATCTTTAGCTTTTATTTAATTATTATATTACTACTGTATATTTTTAAAAAATCAACTTGAAAAGAAATTGGCATGCTAGCATTATCAGTTTGAAGATGTCTCCTGGGCAGCGTAATTTTTTCAGATATTACTGAATGGATACCCTAATACTGTCTCCTGCCAATTGTGTTTTGTAAATTTCATTCCTTTTTCCCCTGGAAAAAGTATTGTCTTTATTTTTGGAATAAGTTTTCTTTGAAATTATGGAACCAAATTGACAAACAGTATACGTGCCACCTCCCTATTTCATCTCAGTTGTTGTAACAGCATTAAAGCTCTTCATAACTAATGGCTCAATCTACTAAAGTAGACTGAGATAAATAATCAAGATCTCTTAACTTGTTAATGCTCTGTAAGTAAAGCATCTGGCAAGGGAAAGAATATAGTTCTTTTTTTTTGTCATTAATTCTCTTTGGAAATTAACCTCAGAACTCAAATAAAATAAGATGTTCATGGGCCAAGAATGACATATTAGAGGGAGAATTTGATTACACCAAGAGCCAATAAACTGGAGACCTTCTAGACGTTTCACTGAAATATACAATAGAAACAAGAAAACATATTTATGAGGCTCAAGTAAATAAAAAAATATTTTTTAGTAGTTCTCTGAGTTACTGGAAGACTTATGAGTTTGTAGGAGGCTAATTTCCAGTGCATTTATTTCTTCTTGTTGGCTGACTTTTTAAGCTAAACTGTACTAAAGATTTAATGTGCACTCACCCTTCATTAGATACCAGAAAATGCTCATTCAGGAGAAATGATACAAATGTCATATGGCCAAAAAAAATCTTGGTCAGCATATCTCGTGACACAATTCCAGGCATATACTGCCACTGTCAGTGGCTGCTGGGTCCCTCACTCTCTCTTTATTTTTTTGATGCAGTTGAGGAAAATATTTCATCGTGATATAGAAATGTTTAGTATTAATCACATTTTTCCTAATCTGTGTATTGCTAACTCCCATAGGGATTTATTTGTTTATTTTAATCTGACATGCAAATCATACAGCTTCTTACTCCTCCATCCCAAAATCTGCTGACATTCATAGGCAGGGTTTATTATATGCTCAGTAGTATTTTTCTACATGAAATACAATAGCTTGTACGTGTATGTATGTCATGTATATAACCATCTTACTTTATACGTATATATTTTTTAATATATCAAGTACAATCTGTGTAAAGATCTTGTGCCTTACTGTGATTTATTCTGTAAACTGACAAAATTATATATAACACAAAATATGATGAGTTCATACATGACTCAAAAACTGTAGAGAAATACCAAGCAATGTCAAATCACCTCTGAACAACGTAAGGCAATTGCATATGCAGCTAGACATGTTTTCTTTGATTAAAAAGTGTAGTTTATTTAGAAACTATTTTACCCTCTGCCTACTATTTTACTATTTGACCACCTTGTTATTCACCCACAAGGTTCACTTTAATGAAAAGTATAATTTTTGTTTTTGAAAAGCAGTCAGTCTTTACATCTCAAGATGACAGTGAATTTCTATAGGCAGTGTAGTGTATACTTATCTTCAGTTCCTTAATACATCCTGGCTTGGTTTATTTTTTATTCTAGAAATTAGTTATTGCTGCATATATAATCATGTTGAGCCAATTTTTTTTTTATTTATTTTTTTTATTTTTTAAATTCCACACCTTTTCAGTTAACTGGCAACAGAGAGATACAAACAAAACTTAAAAGAGTTTAAAAAGTTTCATGGTCACACACGAACAATTTCTTCCTTTCCCAACGTTGACAGAAAAAAACCCACACTGGGTTACAGAAAAATGTCAGAACTACAATAGTTTAACCAAAATAGTTTTTTAAGTTCTTTTGCCATTCAGAAGATCTCTTGATTTTGATTCACATGCAACTAAAATTAGAAATTCCATGCTGTTGTCCTGAATGGTTTCTCCACTCACACATAAGAATTACGTTTGTATTCCCTGGTTACTAATTGATTTTCTTATGCTTTGCTCAAGAGAAACTGAATAATTTCAGAAAAGCTGGTTGAACTAGAATGGCTCTATTTTTTTAAAATTCATTATATGACTTACATGAAGGCTTTTCATAATTTGTTTAAGCTGAAGAAGTTTGACCGTCCCATCTTTTAACAAATACTTCTATGGTAATGCGGTTTCACTCTTTATCCCTCTTTTGTATTCTTTTCCACAGGAAAATAAAAATCTAGTAGCAATTACAAATTAGAAACTGGATGATGGTTCATGAGAAATTAACTAATTCATGGAATAGAGTTGCTCATAGTCAAGGTAAGTAGATAATGAAATAGCCTTATTTAAGGATTAGCTTGAAGCTGGTTGTGTGAACATCTATTCAAAGACAAAGAATGTTAAAGGCTGATTTATAACTTGAGAATAAAGCTAAGTGCAAATTTATGAGTTTAAAAATTAGGTATTTTGACATTAAATCATGGTATATAAATTATTCTTTAAATGAAGTACTGCTTAATTTTGCTTTCCATCACAGTATGTTCAAGGTTCTTTTCTGAATGCTTCCATTCAAAGTACAGGGGTTTATTTTTAAAGATATTCCACATTAGAGATGCACAGAAATTTAAACACTGAAGCAAAGCAGATCTTGATAAGGCTATTCACTTAAGTATATGTCCACAGCATGTCTGAACGAATGTCAGTAGGTACATGACAGAGATTACTACAAGGCTAACTCTGTAGCTGTACCTGTCATCTTTTAACAAAGCACAATGTTCTTGCTTCTCTCAGTTGTTATTTTCTCAGAAACTGAAGGGACAGTTCTGATTTATATCTTGAAAATAAAAAAAAAAAAGTATTTATTCTAAAAGGACTGAGACTTAGAATATGACTGTAATCTAAGAGTGTTGCTTTTGATATTCTGAGTATTTTGATAAGAATAATTTCTCTCTATTATTTCTGCATTATTTTAAAGTGAGAAAAAAAAAAATTAATCCAAAATGTCCTTGAAATATAGCTTGCTGTTATGAAATAACATAATCGTGTCTTTCCTGTATGATGTGAAAGTTAAGGCATATTGTGTTCACCAGAAAACCTGACTTTCTGTTAGCTTGATCCAGAAAGACTGTCATTTTGAGAAAAGCAGCATGTCTTTAATGAATGCAACAGTCTTACTTTGATTTTGGTTTTACCCTTCTGGTGATCCATAGAAGGTTTGTCTAATCCTAACTTTGCAGTGACCTCAACTCTGTAGGCTAGAATGTTTTGGGTTGATATTTTTTTTCTTTTGGGCAGTATTTTCTATCCAGATGTTTCTTGTCATAGTGAAACGTTAACTGCTCCTCTCTGCGTGCACTATTTCCATCTCCCTCTGTCTATCTCTCACTGGAGTAAAAGAATTTTCCAGAAACATTCCTGGGTTCTGGGGAAAATCTTTCGGCATTTCAATGGGAATGGTGACCTTCAAAATTTGTCAAATTTACTGCAAACTTGAGAATTGTTCTTTTGGATCCAAATAAAACAAATATCCCCAAATATTCTTAAAAAAATATAATGTGTTATAATACACTTTGTAGAAAACATGTAAATAATTATTGTTTATTGTCACTATTCCAATTGCTTTCTAATATCATGGTATAAACATTAATATGATACTTCTTACAGTTTTGGGGAAAGCCAATGAATAAAAATAAAATAAATATATTATTTCATAGTTCCTACTGAAGTTATTTCATGCTCTTTAATGACAACTGAGACATTATTTCCCAATATATTTCAACAATATTTTGCAGCTGGTAGCAGAATTTTAATTGGTTAAAGTCTAGGCTTACACAATTAGAAAAAAACCACAGTATCATATATGTTTAGAGAAAAATTAGCCAGCATTGCATAAGTTCCAGTGGGAAAAAAAACACTGTCATCTGAGAATTAAATGATTAATTATGCAGAAGAAATGCAAGGAAACTGTAAGCTTTGCATGAGCAATTTGCAAATTGAAGGTGAAATATATTCATTCTGTAATTAATATCTCCATCGTAGTGATGAACACAGATAAGTGATTGGCCAAAATTCACAAACGGCATTTATGACAGGGATGGAATAAAGGTTATTATCTCTAGAACTTGACATGCGTCGTTGCAGTTAGACTAGACAGCATTTACAGTTTATAAGCTATTTTATATTACTTACAGAAGGGATGTTCTGCAGTGATCATCTTCTTCCTAGTACCCATTAATAGTGACTTATGTTCCATGCATCATCTTACAGCTTTCGCAGTTAAGTGTTAAATTTTATATTTTTTGATTCATGTAAGTTATGTCAGTTTTTCAAAAATTCAGGAATGCTCTTTTCTTCACAATGAAACCTAGGAGGCTGTCATGCTCTTTCTCTGAGTGCACTGTGCAGAGTATTCTCTATAATATTTAACTGTCCTGAGACCTAAGAGACCAGTTACCTTTTAAAGAATTCTTTTTTTATTTACTGTTTTTACTTAAAATCATAAAACTAAACAAGGGCAGTATTGAGTGAAAAATGTTAAACAATTATAGTCTGGTTTTCAGGGCTTTGTTCTTTTGTCTGCATCTCTTAATTACTAATTCTGCATATGGCATTTATGACAAAATAAATATTAAAAATCATTTGCTAGGTTCTAAAAAACCTCTGCTAACAGTCTCCCGTAGGCCTTCATTATACCTTATAACTTCATGTTATACTGCACAGAAGCATAATTAAAAAATGCCAGAAGTTGGAATTCTTGAATACTAGCTTTTTGGGGATCAGAATGTAGCACAATAAATGACCTGACAAGAGAGCATACCCAGGCTTCTTTTCTGATGTTCAGTTTGAAGATAAGCTATAAAAGGGTGTTGGCTCATTTGGGTCCTCTTTGACTGAGTTTCTTTTTTTGTTGGTTTGTTTGGTTCAGGTTTGTTTGATTTTTTTTTTCCTTTTGCAATGCTATTGTCCTGAGGCTAAAATATTATGGTCTTTAGAAAGCCGGATGGGAAATTAATTTTGGACTTTGTTGTAACATTTTCGAACAAAAAGAGAAAGTATTACATGAATCATTGTTTAGAGGTTTATTTTATTATTATGTTACTATGTTACAAAAGGCTATATTTTGTTAAAATGATGAAGGGTCAGAGTTTGAAGGTAAATTACTTTTGGTAACTTTTAGGTCACTTCCTGACTCCTACATAAAAATATCTTGTCACAGAGGAATATGTTTCCAGAATGGTATCTATTTAATTTTATCTACTATATTCCCTACATGTATCAGCGTATTTTTCAGAAGATAAGAAGCAGTTGGTAATATCATTGTGGTAACAAATATGTGTATAAGCCTTCAGAACAGTTTTACATTTACATTTGGGGTAATACAAATGCCACAATTTCTAAATTTCAAGTAGTGAAGAAAATCATATCTGTTGCTATTAAAATATCTAATGAAACAAACAAACAAAAAATTTTAATTTTCGTTTATGCCAGGAAGTGTGCAACATTACAGGAAGAAACATAAAGCTATACACAAGAGTAATATACAGTGACTTTTAAGTATTGGTTTAACTGTGTTTTGTTATACTACTTGCAAGAATTTTCCCTTGCCTTATTTTGACTAGGCCATGAAAACCAACAACAAAGCAACACACTCTATGTATTAGCTTTCATTTGATTTTGAGTCAATCAAATGTGATTGACTGATTGATTGATTGATTGATTTTTAATTCATTCGACTTCATAGGCAGTTTGCTTTGCTTTTGCTTTCTGTGTTTGATCATCCATTTTTATTTTGGCATCAGATGTTTTGCTGTCACCTAAGCAAATCTCCTTTCCATTTCTGTTGAGTCTGCCAACAAGGTTGCTACTCTAATGAGTACTGATGGCGATTTTTGAGTGTGCGTATTTATGATGTGGGTCCTTATTCGTTGGGCAGTTGTCCAAGCAATAAAGTGATTTTATTTAAACCACTAACTGGACATTAAATGATGACGACTTCTTATATTAACTACAGACTAAATTTTAGTATAAGGTCATGTCCTTGGTTATGTATATATTTGCCTACTCTGGAAACACCCATTTCTAAAAAAAGACTTGGCTGTAGCTATCACATGATTTTGAATTGCAATTTAGTAGGTTGCTATCTGGCTAAAATTTTCCTTTTGACAAGTAACACGTCTCTCTTTCAGAACGCTTAATGACGATAGTTCTGCACACAACATAAATGCTGATATTTTTGCAGGAATCAGTAAAGGACAGACTGACTTGAAAATGAGACATTCTTTTGGTGACACTTCAGTAGGATTCTTTTCTCAATACAGAAAGATCAGATCAAGGTTCAAGGAGGAACAACTTTGTCATCCAAACATGGATAGGAATATTTGTTGACTTCAGGTAACTTGCCCCTGGTGATGGAGTTGAGCACTCTGCATTCTGCACACTTTCCTGTCAGATGAGGGCAGCCATTTCTCTGCAGTCTGTGAGTTCTGTGTCTGTTTGGCACCCCACCTAAATATGAAGAGCATTAATTCTAATCTGGGGTGCTACTTAAGATCTAAATCCCTACAAGTCTCCTGACTGGTATGTCTCTAGTATTGTATTTGGAATAGGGAAGCTGATGATTTCACTAAATTTTCCAGAAAAAGAAATAAAAATCTGAAACACAGGAATACAGAGGTTAGAAAACAAACAGTTCTGCATGCAGATATTGATGATGGTTTTTCAAACTACAATGAGTTGTTTGACCGCATATTTTTACTCCTTGTATTTTTATTCCTTGTATTTTTACTCCTTGTATTTTTACTCCTGTATTTTTACTAGTTGTATTTTTGCACCTTCCTCAGAGAAAGATATTACTATTCCTGTAGCAGTCAGGAAAGTTTAAGACAAGAAAGTTAGGCATACTACTGGGAGGGGTAAAAAAAGAAAAATACGCCATGTGCAACAATATGGAACAGCTACATTGTTTAGGCACAGATGCAGAGTTTCAGTCAATTATCAGCTTTTTGTTTGTTTATTTGTTTGTTTATTTGTTTCAAAGCATAATCTTTCTATTTCATAGGAGCCTGTTTTGGGGATTTCCCCCCTTAATTCAATGTAAAACACACAGATAAGAGATTCAACTTTGTGATTGGGAATTCAGGGTAAACGCCGATGTTAAGAGAAGATGCTAACATTTGTTATTTCAGTGTCTTGGTCCTTCGTTACAAGAATAATAAGACCGCCTTCTGCTGCTTGATACACATCTTTTAATGTCCACCTATACAAGTCATAATTTTTTTGTTTTACGAAGGCACCTTATTTTTTCTTCACCTTTTGTTTTCTTTTACTTCTAGTCGAAAATATGTCAGTAACACTGAAGCTCTTACATCTGGATATTGGATTATGTCTTGGTCAGTTTATATACACAAAATATTTTATATGCGTAGATAACTTGCTGGCTTGTGTGTGATGCCCCTAAAAAACTTGCATGAAACAGCTGTAACCAGAATCAGGAAGTATTTGATTTGCATATTTTTAATCTGATTTGCTTTTCGGTAAAGATCCTGGGTTCTGTCTTATCACTTCTGTAGTATTAAAATGCATGTATTTTAAGCATATTAACTGAAATTCCTGGTTTTCTATCTGAGTTTTGGTACTGAGTAAGAAATTATAGAGAAATCTCCCTCTACCTATTCTCAAGAGTATATGGGATTATTGTTCGGATTATCTGGAATAGAAATAAATATTGTCTGAACTATTTGGAAGACCCCGGGTTGATATTTTATAGGGGACTTATCATTACTGTTATTTTTGGTAGGATGTGTAACATTCAATGCCTCATCACTTTTCTGTTGTTAGACAACTTCCCTCTCTCTAACCAACACGTTTATCCTTGTCCAATTATAGATACCAAAGAAGAGACTGAATGTGCTTAGGCTTGCTAATGAAGAATCATAGAATCATAGAATAATTTAGGCTGGAAGGGACCTTAAATATCTCGTTCCGACACCCCGTCATGGGCAGGGACACCTTCACTAGACCAGGTTGCAAAGAACTCCATTGAACCTGTTAATGTACACTTCCAGGGATGGACCATCCACAGCCTCACTGGACAACATGTTCCAGTGCATTACCATCCTCACAGTAAAGAATTTTTTCCTAATATCTAATACAAACCTGCCCTCATTCAGTTTGAAGCCATTCCCCCTTGTCCTGTCACTACACGCTCTTGTGAATAGAATCTGCAAAAGAACAGATATCTGAATCAGTTCTAATAAGAAAATATAAAATATTTCACAACATCTGCTGTTACATAGTTTTGTATCCTCAGTCAGAACATGAATTCTCATCCAGTCCCTAGGAAAAGCTCTCCTAAGAAGGTGTTTCAAAGTAAAGATGGAATACAAGCACATGGCTAATTTCTGTACGAGAATCTACAGGTGAAAACTTAGAAGGAATAGGAAAGACTATGAATGGGACTTCCAGACCTGCTGATTGCAGCTAGACTTGCAAATCACCTAGGACCTGCTAGGAAAGAATTAGGGGGGATTTTTTTGTTGTTGTTGGGTTTTTTTGTTTTTATTTTGTCTGACTTGTGCCCTCTCTATGTCATTGTCTATGAGATAGGTTCTGTGAGAAAGAAACATTTCCTCAGGTGTACTGCTTTGTACATTGTAAGCTTGACTCATACCAGGAACAGCATAAGAAATAACAGGTCCTTTCTTTATTTCACTTCTTATTTCACTTCATACATGCTAGACTAACTTGAAGGTGTATCTCTTGACAAGTAGAGAATAGCACAAGAGTAGCACTTTTCACAATCTGTTAAAGCTGAAAAGAGTCAATGTGGATCCTGCTAATTGCATATGAACTGTTCAATGACTAAGGAGCTTAAAATGTCCCTAAGTTTCTGAATTAAAATGTGATATAGCAACAACATTATACACATGTTGAAATGTAGCATTTCTTTGTATTTTTGTCCTTTTTACTGAGCAGGGTTATGATTTACTGCCTGCTTTTGTCTATAAATATAATTCCTGGTATTATTTAGACTGAAAATGCATGCTTAATTTGATTTTGTTCTCTGTGGGAATATAGTTTCTTTCAATTGTGAGCAATTGATCTAAAGATGGTTAGCAGTTGAGCTGTTCTTAACGTATCACCATCACACTTGGCAAATGCAAAATTGATATATTTAATCTGTGTTCTTCCAGCTAGGTTATGTTTTCAAGGGAGGAAGGATTTCTTGTGTATTTGTTAACTTATTTGCAATTGCATTTACATACACATTCTTATTTAACTGTAATGGAATGACACTAAACCTCCTTATAAACCTGCAGAGATAGATTTATGTGTAACAGCATTGGTATATGATATTAAATCAAAACCATGCATCTAAAGCAAACATGTCAATAAGCCCAAAGTAGAAAAAATATCATTTACTTAGGAATGCAGAGAGAGATATTAATATTGGTGGGAATCAAACAACAAGCTTTTGTAGTGATGTATAAAAGCAAAACAGTTTTAGCAGATACCGGGATGTGCACAATCTAGAATAACTGCAATGAATGAAAGACCAGATGTTTGATTCTTTGAAGCCAGCTACTTAACTTTAGCTTTCAAAAATTGCAAAAAATCCCTGTTTTTTGGTTAAAATGAGATGCCAGAAACCCAAAGAAGAAAAACAACCTTTTCGGTTTTGTTTTTTTTTTTTTTCCTATAACAATAGATCAAGGGGGATTTATAACAGAAGTCAGGGCATTGTTAGACATTGCTGAGATTGCATGAAGAATTAAAGGAAATGGGGGTATTATCAGAGCAGCAAGCTAGTATGCACACTACTGAATGGAATGGAGAGGCAATGCTACATTTAGAAGAGTAATAGGGTACTGCTGTGTTATATTTTTTTTCTTTTCTTAATGCATGCACTGTGAAATATTTTGCTCCCCCTTCCTTTTGTTCACAGTACTAGCAATATGTTCCTCCACAGTACTTAGACTGTTTGACATGGGATCCGCTGCTCCTTTATTACCGTCACCTCTCTCTACTATTTATTGTTACTTTTTTATGGTTCTAAGAGACCTCTGGAGGTTGTGCTGTCCAACCCAGCCCTTCTCATGAAAGGCCATCTAGAGCTGGTTGCCCAGGACCATGCATAGATAGATTTTGAATATCTCCAAGGATGGAGACTCCATAACCATCTGGACAACCTGTGCCAGTGCTCAGTCACCCCCACAGGACAAAAGTGTTTCCCGATGTTCAGAGGAACCTCTTGCGTTTTGGTTTGTGCCCATTGACTCTGGTCCTGATACTGGGCAGCTCAGAAAAGAGCCTGGCTCTGTCCTCTTTGCACCCTCCCCTCAGTTGTCTGTGTACATCAGTAAGATCTGTCTGAGCCTTCTCCCGGCTGGTGCAAAGAGCTGCAGCTCTCTCAGCCTTTCCTCATATGTGAGATGCTCTTTGTTGGACTCTCTCCAGTGTGTCCATGTCTCTCTTGAACTGGGATGCCTAGAACTGGACACAAAACCCCAGGCATGGCCTTGCCTGTGGCCTGGCCTGGCCAGGATCCCCTCCCTTAACCTGCTGGCAGTATTTTGCCTAATGCAGCCATCAGCCTGCTTTGCAGAAAGGGCACCTTGCTGGCTCATGTTCAGCCCGGTGTCCAGCAGAACCACCAGGTCCTTTTAAGCCAAGCTGCTCTCCAGTTGGTCAGTTCCCAGCGTATACTGGTGCGTGGGGTTGCTCCTCCTCAGATGCAGGACTTTGCCCTTCACCCTGTTGAACTTCACAAGGCTCCCATCAGCTATTTTTCCAGCCTGTTGAGGCCCCTCTGGATGGCAGCATGGCCCATCAGCCACTCCTCCCAGTTTGGTGTCAGCAGCAAACTGTCTGAGGGTACACTCTGCCCTGTCATCCAGATCATCAATGAAAATGTTCAACAGTACTGTCCCTGATACTCATCCTTGGGGTATACTGCTAACAAGTGGCCTCCAGCTAGACTCTATACCTAAGTACCTAGTACATTTATTGGTATGTCATGAATAAATAATCAACATTGCTGATGTGGATGTAGTCATTGCAGAAGAATACAGCTAAGACTTTAGATTCAAACTTACAGAACTTAGGGAAATATTAAAATTATTTGCTCATCCTGCAGCTATGACGTGGTGCATAACAATCTTAATATTTTGCTAGATTATTGTATTAAAGGCACATATTATCTTAAAAAAATCTCCTTCATTGTGATTATTCAATATAGTGTATGACTTTGTTTGGGGCGTACTTTTCAAATCCTGCTTTTTTACATAATTCTTAAGGACTTCTGTAGTTCCTAACACTATAATGTTTTCCAAACATTAGCTTTTTCTCTTACTGTCTGACTTGGGGCCATGATATTTAACCTCTTCCAAAAAATAGAATTTAGGACATAGAGAGAGACTATGATTAGAAGTACTGGCTGACTTAGTGATAAGACACAGAGAATCAGACTTAATTTTTACAATTTTTGTTGTTACTATAGCACATGAAACTGACTGTTCAGTAGTTCCTTATATCAGACCTAGCACTTCAACCAGAAACATGGAAATAATAAGACATAACAGGAAAGCAATCATTAAGGATCTCTGTTTCAAGTAACATGTTCAGCATCAAAGAGGTGTAAGTGGCAGAGGATTAGATATGGTCTCGTTCAAAAAAGAATGTTTTTCATTGTGAAAACTTCTATTTTCTTCTCCATTCAGCTCCATTGCCCACAATTTTTCTAGGTACCATAAAAGACAATATTTTCCAGACAACTGTTGCCAGACTGTGACTTACCCATAAACCAGTCCTTCTTGCGCTTGGAAGGGTACTTTCTTGTGAGGAAGGGTACTTTCGGGATTGTGTGAAGAGGGTCAGAAAATAATTAGGATATATACGTAATAAATTGATTTATTTTCACACATGCACTACAATATTTTATTTTAGTTTAGTTTTCTTTATTTATAACACATAATTCTGGCCTTTTTTAATTTTGAAGCACTTGACTTTTATTGTTAGGTTTCTGTGTGCAATTTTACAGCAATAAAAATATATATCAAATGTGGAATAAAACCATGCAGAAATAAGAGCATTAGGTTCCATACAGGCCATTGCTAGGTTTGGAGTCTTTACAAGCACCACACTGAGCAATATTTCAAGAGCTCATGAGGCTACTACTAATGTGCTGTCATGCTCCACGTGGGCCAACACTGAGTGGAGAGAATTCTAGTAGGTAGGACAGACATTTGCCAGTAGCAATGCTTAGGAGAATGGGGTCTAATTCCAGATATTTCTTTCTCATCTTTCTTATACCTTTTCATCTTCCTTCCTAAAAACACAATTGTTGGCTTATGGGATCTCTGCCAATATTGTAACCAGAAATGAAAAGAAAGGAAAAGATCTCTACTGTAGTGTGGTAGTAGATATATAATTTCAGAGGATAAAACTGCTTACCTTGAAGACAGAGATGGCAAAAAGCAATCCCACAGTCCCTGGTAAGATCTGGCTTTTCATCTCATGTGCTTTTTCTTTTTTTTTTTTTTTCCCACCTCAGGTTTCCTAGTTCCGTTTCTGTGAATTTATTTCTTTCCCCCTATTCTGCCGCTATTTCTTCCTTCTTGCTTCTTTATCAGAAATATGTTGTTGGGTTTTTTCCCTTTTGCTGGCCAAGAAGAATGAGTCCTCCAGCCTCCACTCGTGCTTCTACCACCCTTTCTTTATTTTAATGCTCCTTGACCTAATCTGTCTCCATTGGTAAGCTTCTGTGACTCAAAGGCCAGCAGTACCCTGTGGAGTTTCACATTCTGCCTTCAAAACATGAAGGTTGCTTCATTCCTGTGAGAAAATTTCAGCTGTATAATTTTTCCTGATTCTCTGAAATTTCAGTATCATTTTGGCTGAAATGTTTTTAAATTATTTCTGCCCAAGGCAGACCATCAGCGTAGAAAATTTAATCCTAAATAATTTTTTTGGTAAATTTATAAGTAACTAAAAATGGACTGTTCTAATGGGAAGTATTAGGCAGCGTTAAAAATAGGTTACGATGCCATCTTGTTTTAAAGTTACTGTCATGTGTATGAATAAGTATATGGTTGAATAAATGTTTTTCCTTATATGTCCATATGCTATCAGTATTCATAGATACCAAATTTTAAGCAGCTGACCATACCAACAGAAACAGTAGTTTGTGACAAAGTATGGCTTTTCTAGAGTTAAACCTTGACTCCCAAAGTCAGTCCAGTTTAAGGGTACAAGTGTGACTTGCAGTAACTATGCCTGAATAAATTAATATCTCTCTAGGATAAGATAGGTTCACTTCAGCTGAATAAAACCCTGGAAGAAATGTACCAAGATACTTTTCAGAAAAGGGAGTAAGCACACAGTCAGGGTCTCTCACCTCCTTTTTCCTGAATTATTCAATTTCTTTTCTTGATTTCAAAATCTGGCATAGTTCTCTGAGTGTATGTGTGTGTGCATGTGCCGAATAGATTTTTGTGCATATACACAAATCGTCATTTATTGCCAACTTCATGGTTGCAAATGAGAAAAATGTTAAAAAGAGATGAAGTTTTAGCCTTACTATTCAACACTGAATATTCTGTTCATCATCCAAAAAGCAGTCCAGCTTTAAAAAGCTATTTTGCAGCCATGTATATACATTTGCACATATTTGTGTCTCCCTTCATCATAATTTAATCTCGTTAGTATTGCTAAATTGCAAGTGCAGCTTTTATTCTAACATAATCCTTAGCATTCTACTATGGGATCAAAGCCTGAATCTAATGTGCTAGGAGACAGAATGCAGTTGCTACAGTCCAAAAAGAAAGTTTCATGAACTTCACCTTCAGACAGATTTGAGAGGATTTGCCTAAAATAAAATAATCTTATACTTCCAGTTTTGCACAAATAAACGTGTAAACTTGGAAGACAGAAGAGATGCCTCAATAATATTGTCAGTTCCACATGGATTACTGGGAACTGTGAATGTGTCTTTACAAGGGTAGTGTCAAATGGTGGTAGAGACTAGGAAGCTTGAGTTAGATTCTCCATTCTTCTCCTTTCCTGTCAAAGGACTGGGAATGAAAGCCTTTGGAAACCAGGAGCAGATGGGCACATGGCAGATCTGAATTTTATATTGCTAAAATAATGGGAAAGGAAGAAGGAAAGAATATTTTATTTTTTCTACAGAGGTTTTATACATGGCACTGTGTATTTATGAGTCCAAGTACAATGAAAGCCAATGAATTTAATTGCTTTCCTCTAAAGATTAAAAATCTGTCAGGGTAGCTCAATTTTTTCAAAACAAAATCATTTCATACATGGCAGTACAAAGAGATTCCCTCTGCCCCCACCACTTGGCATTTTGCTGCTTTACTTGTTTCTATCTCCAGATGATGTCTTCACATGCCAGGATAGCATGTTACTTGAATGCTGACTTGCTCATCTGCCAAAAGGTTGTGCTTAGGTGATGGGTCATTTCTGTTCCTACTGATGATTACAAATAAGGGGAAGCAACAGCAGGTGGTTACATTAGGAAATGATACCATCCATGGTAAGGATCTTGCCTTTTTTTTTTTAAATTTTCTCCTGACAGCAGCTAAAACCAAGCAGAACAGTTAATGCTGAGCAGCCTAACAACACCCAGCGAGCTACATATTACTGTATTAGATTTCCTAATATTGAAATAGTTTTCATTGTTACTTTCTTCCTCACTCCCAAATACATTTTTCAGCTCCTGTTTTAAGAGAATTTGACTTCCCTTTTTTTTTTTTTTTAAGACTTTTTTGCAACCAGAGAAAGTCTCTTATGACACTTCTTAGATAGAGCAATACTGACATCCATTGGTTTAATCTTATGTGACTATTTGTTAAATCTCCTCCAACCAATGCACACATAACTCTCTACAGTATCACAATGAAAGGATTGAACTTGATATGATCCAAGGAGGATTGTGCTAAGTCCAATTTGCTGTATTAGAAACATGAAACCAACAGAGATTAACTCGATGAAAAGAACCACATCGCAAAATGTGAAGTCCAAATACAGTGACTAAAATAAAAGCAGGCATCACCAGTATGAACTGGGGAAAAATAATAATGGGGAATTAGTAGTTAAGGGTTTTTTAGTTGTTTGTTTTTTTTTTTTAGAACCTCTAGAAATGTGAAAATACCTGATTTTATATGGACTTGTCATGTTTTGTATTAATAATAAGGTAAAATAGTGAGGTATGAGGGAAAATGTTACTAATCTAATAGAAAAAGCAGTTCAATGAAGAAAATAATTATTCCCTGGTTTCATCTCAGCCCTCAAAGGTTTTCCTTTAACTTGGCAGCACGCTATTTTTTAAAAATAGATATATCTTTTATAAACACTGCTGTAAAACCACTGGTGATACAATAAAGTGGTTACATTTAATGAAGAAAAAACACACCACAAAAAGTGGTGGTGTTTTCAGTATTCATTATTAAGACGAGCTAAGCAGATGAGGCTTAGACTCCAAAACCAGAGAACCATTCTGGCAGCGAAGGGAGGGCGACAGGCTTTCACAGAAAAAAAAAGCTTTCCGTTTGCTGTACCCTCCCACCGCATTCACTTGCAAATCACTGTGTGCTCGGGAAGCCTGCACTTCCCCGGGCTCCAAGCTTCCCAGGGTAAGTGCTGCGGCTCCAGCAGCAGCGCCTCTCTCCCGCTCCCCTCCGAGGAGGGAGACTGAGCGGTCTCTGTGTGTCAGGGCGTGTGTGTGTGAGCGGCTGTGCACGCTGCGTGTGTGTGTGTGTGTGTGTGTG
>VZTG01002138.1:956667-985939 GCA_013397845.1 Melanocharis versteri | reverse complement strand
GGGTGTGTGTGGTGCGTCTCGGTTTTTTTTTTTTGTTGGGTTTTTTTTTTTTCTTTTTTTTTTTTTTTTTTAATCCGAAGCTCTGAATGAAAGCCAGTCGGAGGGAGAGCTCCCCCTTAGCTTTGGTTCCGGACTGTCCAGAGTTAAGTGATGCTGGGAGAAAAAGCCTGAGTTAGATCCAAGTAGGATCAGTCTTAGAAAATAACAGGAGAAAACTGACCAAAAAAAGGACTCTAATAGCTCGTTTTTCAGTTTGGTTGGGGTGGACACTACTTCACTTTCTCAGCAGAATAAAAGGTAGGAACCTTTCTTATTTTCTCTCTGTTGCTATTATTACGGTCATTATATTACAGCAGTATGTTGTTTAATGCGATTAATATATTTGTTCTACTGTATACAACTTTTTGCATTTTATAAATATGCGTCAGCAGTAATGAGACAAGGGATAGGAAAACCTGATGTGCATTCTCTCCTCAAAGTAAACTGATATCATCATATGTATTCAAGATGGAAACACTAAGCATTTTATATATTTTTTTTTTTTTTTCTCCTAGTAAGCAGGCTGTCTTTCGAGCAGCAGTTTCCATCTGTAGTCAGATCTTTCAAATTCAGTATGGGGGGAACAATTGTAATTGAATTGAAAAAAGCACAATGTTTCATAGAGTAACAGTTATGAACATAGCATGCAACATACACATATGTGCCCTCACTTTCTGTATACCTGTGCAAGTCTGTTGCAGCTTTCACTGTTACTCGTTCTGCCCTGGACTGAATTTCAGCATAATTATCCACACTCAAAATAAATGCTTCTTATGAGGGAAGTCCCCGTGGAGAGCAATAGCAGAGTGGATACGGGCAATATTTCAAATATCTGTACAGAGCTATATGCACACAAATGGGGAAAAAAATTGCCTGGTTTGACATTTCAGTAAAGGGAGAGTGGAGGGAGAAGGGAAATCCAGGGGGTATAGAAGGGAAAAGGTGGAGGGAGGAAAAATTCAGTGTGCACCTGTGTGAGCATTTATTGTCACTGCTGCAATAAAATCCATATTTGATGTGGTGTTAAATTAATGCAGCACAATACAAATCTAAATCCATGCTCCCAGCTACTAACTATTGATGGCATTGTCAGCTGCATAAGAAATTTTCAATAGGCTCATATAGTACATGATACTAGTTGCAGCTGTAAAAATCTAACAGCCCTTCAGCTTAGGAGAATGCATCTACACGTGCAATCAGTGACAAATAGCAACCAGCATTTTAAAACGGACCTATCATCTCTGTTGCTTCCACACAAATGGAACTGTTGCCTATAATCTTCGTCTTTCATTTCAGTAAAAGCCTCTGTATTATGCCAACAGCACTCTCATTGCTTTGAAGGTATTTTTTTTAATTATACAACTTGTTGTGCATGTATGTGCAGATGCATATGTGAGTATGTGAGTATATACACATTGTGAGGAAGCAGGTCTGTGAAAAATAGTGTCTTTTTTTCTTCTTCTTCTTTTAAAGGTAGTAGGCTTTAAATTTACATGGTGATATTACTGGAGGGGAAAAGCAGAGAGTGGGAGACTGGAACACACTTCTGAATCTCTAAATCCTTTTCACATATGCCATTTACTAGGAATATTACGAGTCTGGTATTAGGATTTATTGAGATTTTTACAGCCACACAAACTTTTATATTAATTGCTTACCTTTTGAATGTAATAGCAGTCTGTGCTCTTTTAGAGGAGGAAATGAAAGAAGGAACTTAGGGAACTAAGGAAAGCAAGAAGGAAACAGGTTATCTTCCTCGAGAGTTGAAAACCAGCTATTTAGAGTCAATATGGATTTATGTCAAGAGAGGAATACTTCTTGGATTATCAGCTCTTAATCTAGTTTGGGCCTGAGGGGGACTTCTCATTTTTTTATATACTTTGTTGCATAAAAGTTTGAATATATAGGTAATAATTTCTGTAGCAGTTTCTGTTAATTTTAATTTAGATTTATGTCTGTGTTTTTTTGTGTGTGGTGTCAAGACAGTTTTGTACGCTTAAATAAGAACACTGAAATGTCTGAAGAGTATTGATTGTAATGCATATATTTAAGCTGAAAACTGATCCTGATTATTCGGTTTTTTTGTTACTTTGGGTAGCATTGGAAAATATGTCTTGGCTACTTGCCTTGCCAGCCGTTTATATTTATAAAACTTGAAACACTCTGTGGAAAAGAAAATCACAAAATGCATCTTAAAAAGACTATATGTAGAATCTTATCTATTCCTAAGCTACCTTTTTGGCTTTGCATTAGAATAAATGAGTATAGATACACTAAAACTTCACACTTGCATGTTCTCAATAGACAAAGGATCTGTGAAGAATGATGAAATACTGAAATGTGCTCACAGTAGACACTGTGGCTACTGTTCTTTTCTGTGCTTAGCAGTAGTTGAAAAATGCAGAAAAATATGTTATATGTGAAGGCAAATGAGCATATAATTAATTAAATGTAGAGAAAGATTCATAAAATACACATTTAGACACGCGAAGCAGTATACAAATTTCAGCTAAGTAATGTAAGTTCTTTTTTTTCCTTGTTAAATAATTAAATGTAAAAGTCAGAAAAGGTTAATTTGAAGATAGTATCTTCCTCTGATTCTGAGAGAGTAATTTCCTGATCTCAAGGTGATTTCCCAAGGAAAGAGGTGAATGAAATAGAGCCTGTCTCATCTGGATAATTCTGTGCAGCTGAATTAGTTTTTAGGTCTGCTAACCATATTTACAGGCTGATTGAAAAGGAGTATAATTTTATACCCTATCATACCACTAGGTTGCAGCACTGGTACAGGGGTCAAATTAAGATTAAACTATTGTTGAATAGTATTAATGGGGAAAATATGAGGTCATGGTAATATTATTTTAAATTCATTCATTTTTATCACCTGAAATCATGTTTGTGAACACCAAGGTGTTTTAACTGGACTTCATAATATGTCCTTCATAGATTTGAAAAAAACCCTGCTCTATAGGTAATTCTTTGGCGTTATTATTAATTATGTGACTGATAGAAATAGAAGAAAAACACTGATTATTTGAGCAGAATATAAGGGTGTAAGGAACATTTTGTGAGTGACTTCAGTGAACCACACGAATATTTATTCTATATTACAGTTGAATTTGCTATGGGCTTTTTACTAACATACTATTTGATACATCATTTATTGTAAAGGAAGAAAACTGTAATTAGAAAAGTAAAAACCATCTTGTTATGAGCAGTTTAAATATGCCTGAGTAAAACATGAAGGGTGACTTCAGTGCATATAAGGATGCCACACCATAGCACACTTCCATTTGCTCTGAATAGTATGCAACTATCAATGAAAGCTCCTAGAAAGCTCATTGAAACATTAGGTGATTTAATAGCACACATGCTGCACATCCTGCACTTTCAGATGTGAACACTTTTTTTGAGAAAAGAACCCCATAATTCCCCTACTGTCCAACTTCTAGAAAAACTTAAAAGCAAAAGGAAAGAAAAGAAGCAGCAATGGTATTCTGGGCTTTAAATATTCTCCAAATCTCTCTTTAGGCCAAGAGGAACTCCTGTGTTAAAAGTTGCTTGCTTTTTGCTCCCTGGATTTACGTCTCTTCAGCTTTGAATCCTTGGCATGGGGACTTTCCTAACGTGCCTATTTCTGTGGATTAATGACTCTACAACAGAGCGATAGAAAAAAATCATCATCTCTGGGAGCTGTGTGTATTATAGTTACCAGGCTGCATTACTGCACACAGGAAAAAAAAAAAGAAACCAACTGAACCTGAACACTGTTTTTTTCTTTTGCTCTGTTTTCATCTGGTGGGAAGCCAGAGCATCACCCAGCCAAAGGCTACGGAGCTTATATGTTCTCTCTACTGGCCTATCAGTCTATTTTTTTTAATATGTGGGCGATCTGGCAAAAATTTGCCAGTTTCAGCCTTATACACATTTCTTTTTACATGCAGTCTTCCTGATTATTAAATGTCAGAGACAATTACCTCAAATGTGTGTGTGTGTTTACAGTAGAGGTAAAACAGGGACAGCCTTTTTCTTAAACAAGGCTTGCATTCTAGCAAGCAGAATACTGTAAAGTTTCTTTCTTGATTTAACTCAGCCTTTTATTACTTGACTTTTTCTTCAAGTCCCACTACCGTTTCTTGCCGTTATTAACTTACATGAAATAGATAATGTTTATATTTTTGTTGTTGTTGCTGTTAAAGAAATGTGTCCAGCAGGAGGCATAAAGCTCTAGCTGAATTTCAGAGGTACTTCCCAGCTTGTCACAGGGCACCTGCTCTGGGATATAAACTCACGTCTGCTATCTGGAAGTGTGTACCATGTACCAACAGTCTGCATCAGGGAAATACAAAGATTTAGGAAGTTATTTGGACATAATGAAAAGCAACATGGGAGGCGTCCTTTTTAATATTATTCCCACACGTACATCATTCCTCACATGATGTTTTTATTTGTAACTTTATTATGGCATCTCTTAATTGTAACTCAAAGTGAATGTTGAACCATATTTAAAACAGTAGGGAATCATGTAATGAAGAGAGCATGTGTGTCTGTGCTTATGTAAAGGTAATGATTCAAAAAATTAATGGAAAATAGATGTTTCCAGAATTTTGTTGCTCATTATCTACAACTGTGTTCTTCTGTTCTTCTAAGAAAACCAAAAAACCATCTTCAAATATTTTCTCATGAAGAACTGTATATGGCATGATATATATATGAACATATGTGCATGTATGTTTTATGATTTTACTGTTAATATTCCATCACCTACTACATTACAGATTGGGTTTATTGCATCACCCTATTGCACTGCTTTGCATTACAACATAAAGGACATGACATACCACCACTTACCCAGATCAGACCATGATCCTTAAAGATGAGTGAAATCCTCATGAACTCTGCAATGATATAATACCCAGATTTTCTGAATGTGAAGAATATGACCTGCCATTTCCCTGATGCCTTTTCCATGGTGTGTGGAACTGGGAACCATAAATGCACATCCATTTTACCTCTGTGTCACCAGTTAAAAGTAGGCATTTAGATTAGATATTAGAAAGAAATTCTTTACTGATATGGTAGTGAGGCACTGGAACAAGTTGCCCAGTCAAGCTGTGGATATCCTATCTACACTAGTGGGTGGCGTCGCTGCCTGTGGAAGGAGGGGATTGGAGCTACATGGTGTTGAAGATCTTTCAGGTTCCTTCCAACCTCGCCCTTCCTATGACTCTGATAAAATGTCATTGATCCTCTACATCATGAATATTATAAGTAATACATTTAATATAAGTTTATGTGTGCTAATTAGATTGATAAGTTTTAATTCTTAAGCTAATGCCTGTTTGTTTTTTAAATTATTCAGAAGATTATCTGGACTTTCAGTTTTTATAAATAATTGCAAACAAAATCCAAGAAAAATAGAAAGCATAGAAAGAAACAAACCCAACAGAATATGTTTAACACAAAAAATACCCAAACATGATGAATTGAAGCAAAAAAATGACAATATTTCAGTTCTTACTTCCTCTCCACCTGTAAGAATAAATTTTAATAACAAATTACGCAAATAATCTTTTACAAAATGTTTACATCACGCAATAGGTCATACTTTCGTTATGAGTACAGATATCTTCCTTTTTTTTTCATTTAGTAGGGAGAGGGCTTTTACATGCCAGTACTATTGCATGCTATACTATTTTTTCATGCATTATAATTTTGATTCTGTGACGTAAGTTATGCAGAGCTACTAGCCTGCTCTTCTGACTTTCTGCTAAAAAATAAAAGCACTGTTAATCAGAATAGTCTTGTATTAAGTAGGAAGTAACAGTGTAGACCTCAACTTATGAATGAGTTAATGGCGTACACCTAATTACTTTGCAGCCAAATCAAAAAATTTCCTGGCTTCTGAGATTGCAGAAGACATTTCATTATGACATGAAAGGTATTTTAAGATCTGCTTAAGCATGTTAGATCCAAGTTCCCTAAATATACTACTGCTTCTCACTTCCATGGCCAAGTTTTAAATAGTATTTTTGTCTTCTAATTCTGTTCCTCTTAGGGATAGTTTCCACAGGCTTTTGGCAGTAATTTCTAGTGTCAATAGAAGAGTGGGATGTAGAACTTTATCGTGAGAACCATTCTAGGGAAGTGTGTTTTTTCCCCTCGGTTGGACAAAGGTTTTTTTCTGACATTGGCATGCCGAGATGTGCTCTTTCCCTTGAGTAAGAATGTGGTGCTCATGGTGAAGATAACACTGAAGCTGGCATCTTGATTAGAATGGGTGGACAGAGTCCCAGGCATGTTAGGTACATTTGGTTCTCACCATGACTTGGGGGCATTTTATTAAGCTTCGGATTAAGAAGTTAAAAGCAATTGTCCTATCTGTTACTTGAGCTACTTTTTTTTTTTTTTTTTTGTAGTCACAGCTGAATGGCACATGAACAGATGGGGATAGATGGATTTTCCTCTCTAATAGTACTCTTTTATAAAATTGCTTATACTATTCCTTCAAATTTCCCTTCTTAAGTAGTTTCAAACCAAGTAGTACCCTGATTCACCTAATTAGAGAAAACCTTTCTTAAGGTACAAATGTATTAGATTTTTGGGTTTTTTTATTTGTTTATATTATTTAGAGAGTCTTTAATCATTCTGATGACCAGAATAAACTGATCTCTTCTCTAAAATTTAAGCACATCTGTGGAATATATGTACAGAATGGAAAATTAAGAGAAAATAATACATTTTTACTTTCTATCCCTGATTAGCAAGGCATTCACTTTGGAACACATGTGCTATCTGTGAATATACCCTAATTGTGGTTATAAACCCTCTAGTTTTTTTATTTCAGGCCAGAATAATGAGAATTAGAAAAGGAAAAATAACTAAGACACAGTGCATTATATTAATAATCTCATCAAAGTTTTGATGAGCATAAATCTTCTAGAGAATTTAAGAATCTATAATGTGACTAAAAACAGTCACTAGGCTTGAGATAGTCTAAACTGGATGCCTAAAATTTTGTGACAACAAAGGAGAAACCAGTTATTTAAGCTATGAAATCAGAAGCTATTAAAAAAAAATCAGTATAAATGTATTTCACTCCTTGCAGGGGTTTAAATTGTATTTGCTACACCGTGTTTTAGAACAGAACTTACAACTTACAAATGAGCTTTTAAGTTTTAACTTCTAACAACAACCACTTCGCTGGAGTTAAAAACCAATGATAAAGGTCAAAGTAGTTCAGCCTTCTAAATTACAGGACCAAAACCCCTATGTTAACAGAGCAGTGAGTTCTTGTTAAATTTCAGGTTATGTACATTCAGGAGAAAAAATACTTGCCATTTCCTTTCTCCATGGCTGCAGCCATCAAGATCCAACCAGTAAGTGCTTGTGTATGTGGGGTCTGAGGTTGTTTTGCCACTTGGACAGACCGTGAAAGTCAGGGCTAGTGGGATAAAAGCAGCCTAGGTGAATCAGTCCCACAGCTGCCAGTTAAATGGTTCCGGCTGAATCTCTGGAAAAGCACCCAGGCGGGTTTGCTTTAGATGTATCCATGGCTATCAGGTCATTTTAGTGATGTGACTGGTTCCTTGTTACTCTGGATATGCTGGTTGGATTTCATTTCTACTTCTAGTATATCAAAATCCTTCTTTCCACAAAAAAAACCAAAAAAAAAAACACCGCAGGAAAAAAAAATCATGATGCCCTGGCACTAAAAAATTAATTCCTGGACAAGTTTAGAAGCTATTCAGTTATCATTATAGTGGATTAAAACTAGGCTATTAGTTATGAGGGAAATAAAATGAAAAAAAAAAGTGATGTCATAATGGCATGATGGCAGAAAAAAAGAATACTTTAAAGTATTCAATTCTATTTAAAGTATTCAATTCTAAGTAAACAGAATTAATCTCAATGATTCTAATGTTTAATCAAGCGCTGACTTCTCAAGGCTAATCCATTAGTGCTTTAAAATATATGAGCTAAAATGAAGTGATGTGCAAAAAAAAAAAGATGTTTGAAGGTAGCTTAATATGTTTCTGTGCAATCAGAAACACCGGCATTGAAGATCAGGACAATACTGACACAAAGGTATTTCTTTTATAATCTTAATATTTTTCTTTAAAGGAAAAAGTTATAGTGACTTGAAATTTGCTGTGGAATTCGTAGTTTTATTTTCTGAGAGGCTTGGTTTCTTTCTGGTTGAAGGTTATGAATGGTTTTTTAATAGTTGTTCTACTGGAATTTTAATAGATAAATGTGTTACATAAAATAATTGCCAGTGAAGAGATTATGGTTTGAATTTTTTTTTGTCCTACATGGGGCTATGGGGTTTGGTTTTGGTTTGGAAGTTAGTCCACTCCAAGCTGTTAATGTCATATAGTAATACTCTTCATAAGGGATGAGGTTTTGCTGTGGGAATAGAAAAGCATTCATTTGACAATATGATATCCTACAAGCTAGAAACAGAGTTTCTTCAGTTTTCACATTATACACCACACAGCTTTTTTATGAGCCCACTAAATTTGAGAGCCACTTTTTTTTTTTTTTAATTGCGTTTGGGAGGGAAAATTGAGTGGAGTAAAGGAATAATTTATAATGCATAAGTTGTTGAAGTTTCATAAATTTTCCTTAGGGGAAACTATACATTGTTGATGGTTTTTGAGTTATTTTTTCTCGTGCCTGTTCAGTTTTTATGAATATACTGGGTATGTTTTTAATTCCCTGTCCTATAGAAGAAATATACAATTTTATATGTCCACAGTTAGTTCTTTTCAATATATAGGAAACTTAAACTTTAGTGTAACAATTTTTTTCTCCATTAACTCTATGGAAAGTCTCTATATTTCAGTAGTTTGTCAAAGTAAGCAGAATGATATTCATATCTTGCTAACCAAATTGAAAATCAAATATTGAAGGCATTTCTTGTGCAGTTCCCTGAAAAGTTTGTTCCTTTTTCAGATGGGAACCTTAGGAATGCAGATATTTTTAATCTTTTGGTGCCATCTCGTGGCAAGAGGATAATTATATGAAACAAAGAGGTAGTCTCTTCAGCACATATTTTCTACGTTCACCAAAAATATACCTTGCTTTGGTAATAGATATGTATGCATGAATTTTAATAGTGACTAAGATAACAAACCAATTAATGCATAGAACAAAACTATCTTTAGTTTTCGGTTTTCTTCCTTTTTAAGAGCTTATAAGTATCGATTTGAGAAATCTCACAAAAATCAACTGTCATTACCACATAGAAATAGATTTTTAGTCTGCTGCATTAGATCTCTGTAGCATACTTAACTGGTTCAAGGCAATTGTCAATATATTTTTATTGTAGTAGTGCATTACATCTCTGTAGAATACTTTAATACTTAGCTAGCTCAAGGCAATATTCACTTCAGCATCCTGTAATGTTTAACAGAAAGCCAGGGTATGTGATAGCATTCTTGTTTCTCATTTTATTTTCTGCTTTTGGCTTGGGAAAATTCATACCAGCCTGCTTCTGAAAAAAGAGCAAGAACAACACAGGAATGTTGTATATTTTCCTGGTATTTTCACTGGGATTCAGCAAAATGAGTGTTTTCGGTTCTGTGCAGAATAAATACTAGCTTAATACCCGGGGGTTTAAAAGATAATGCTTGTAGGTATCTGCAATCAGTACAGATCACATTCTTGCTCAGTTTCTGAAGCAGTTTTCTATATGATAGTCCATATTTGCTTACTTATCTCTAACTTCCAGTCTGATGAAAGTTTCTAGATGCAAATATTCTATTCTCTGTAAAGAGCTGGAAAGAGAAGCAAGATGTCAGTCCCGCTTTTACTTAAGGCAGGAATTCTCATTCTCTCAAAAGTAAGGATGTTTTTATTCTTAAAAAAAAAGAAAATAGTCCTGTTCAAATAACATCCAAATATTGTGTAGTTATTGAAAATCAATGACAGATTATTACTTGTGAGTTATTATAATATCCTCTCATCTGAAGGAGGAAATACTATCAATCAAAGTTAGTATCAAATGAGAACACTGTGTTTTAAGATCTCACCTTTTCTTTTAATGTCAGATGATTCCATCAGTTGCTGTACACGACCAATACTGCCTACGTATTATATTCTTTCTATATTTCTAAATAAAAATATTAGAAGGATAAAAATTCAAGATATATTTTCTAGCAATTATATGGTAAATATTAAAATGTTAGTCACTAGAATGTGGTGTTTATAAGCAATCACTAGCTTAGGTACCACTGTGATAAGTTCAGTATACAATGATCAGCAAGTCAACAGGTGAAGCATTCATTTTTGTTGGTTAGAGATTGTGTGATTTCTCTGATTAGGGTTAGCAAGACATAAAACTCCCTTGCCTATCAGCTAGAATGAAAGGAAGAATCATAACATTAATGTAATAAGGTACAGAATTTCAACAGTTTTATACAGGTATGTGATAATGTGATTATTTCCTCCTCATCCCAGTAAAATTCTCTTAATAGCTAAGTATTGAATACTTCTCTCTCTATGTCTGCCTCCTGTAATAGACTTTGCCTACAAAATTAAAGTGGTAAATGACTTAACAAAAAAATGAGTTTCAGTTTCTCATTCCAGTGAATTGACATGTGAATTCCCTTACAAGAAAGACAAATCTAAATATATGTCATAGTTTTGATGGAAACACGGACAGAAAAGTGTGAAGCTTAAGGCCTCACAAATAAAATCTTAAAAAGTTTTCTAGAAAGTTATTTACCAACATTATGTCTTCTTAACTTCTTATTCTGGATTAATACACATTTGCTTATGCATGTCAGTGTAATTTTCTTGCTGGTACATTTAATACAAACTTAGTACAGGATATTTTAAATAATATTAAAGAGGGGGAAAGTAGACTTCTGTTATATGTTTTGAAGAGTTTTTTTTTATATTTGGTTTAAAGCATTTTTAAAATGTACTTACTTCTAAAAGCTTCAGCTAAAGCAGGCAGTATGCCTCACCCGAAACATGGAATGAGATGGGCAAAGAAACAAGCACAGGTACAGAAAGATGATGTAGCATGTCATAAGTCACCAAAGAAAACGTCTCCAATGAGATGAGATTAAAAAAAATTGCAGACAGTGTTATGTGGATAAGAGGGAGGTAAAATCATTTTAAGGGATAAAAAGAATACATATATAGTTAGGAAAGTGTATTAGAAAGATGAAAAAATTCAATCTATCAATGTCTTCTTTGAAGTTAGGGAGGGAAGAGGAAACATGGTCAATTGAAGTGATTCTTCCTATTTGTGGAACTTCTGGAGGTAAAAAGTTAATGATTTTGTGATTATCTTCAGAAAAGCCTGGAAATATGTACAGGACAATTTCAGAATATGTTTTTGAAAAAAATTGCTAGAATCTCCTCATCTCTGTTGTAAAATTCCTTTCTGCAAATTGCACCTGTTGAATAGTAGATTTTGCTCTTTCAATCCCAGTGTGCATAATTTAGTTAGAAGTTTAGGTAGGTAAATATATTATTTATGCTGGAAACTGTTAGATCCTGTATAAAAAGGGGAGACTGAAAAGTGTCTGTCACCAAACTTGCCTAGATGATCAAAAGGAAAAAAATGGTTTTTAAAACTGTTTATAGGGTTAGTCTGTCAGATAAGGTTGATTGCTGATCTGTGGAACTTGTGTGTTTAGTGTGTTCTCCTGACTGTCAAAATTATTTGTATCTAGTGTGACGACCAGTTAGTGTAAGGAACACGTATCTAGGCTGTGGCAGTGAAAGAAAAAAAAATCATCCTGCTCTACAACTGCAGTAGTAAATAACTGGCATGTTTCAGGGCCCACAAGCCTACAGAAATTTTAAACAAGACATAAAGGTCACAAAAGCACAGGTTCCTGACAATCATGTGCTGTTCTTACATGCACGGTGTAGGTGTACTATCTTTTCAGACACCTGCAGGAGCAGTCTGAATGAGTTTGTAGCTATGACTTTGTCCTTCAGAGATCTCAATACTTAGGGCAAACTGGGAAAGGCTATTTAAATAGAAAAGAGAGCTGCTAAATTAAAAGCAGTGGCACTGATATGTAATTTTCAGCATTAGGTTAAAAGATCTTACCTTTGCCAAAGTGAACTTGGCTGTTTTCTTGTGAAGATAAACAGAGAAGCCTAGGTACCTATTATTTGCAAATAAAGCACTTTTTTCCTTCCCTGCCTTTTACAGTGTAGAAATAATTTAAACTGTCTGAGGTATGAATATTGAAATAAGATAAAAATTAAAATTATCTCTTATTGGACTGATGTGATGAAGTCGACATGCTTCAGAAATAAAACTGGGTTTTCCTGCAATGGATTTATACCCATCCTCTCTGATTTAAAGCACTGTGAAAGGCTGTCATGGAGATAGTTGTCACTTTTTAGTATTGTTAAGAGAATTGAGGAAGCAAAAGGTAAAAGGAATTGTAGTTCGTTACAAATGGGAGTGAAATGTCCAGCCTTAAGAAATTTTAAAACATATTTTTCCCTGATTTAATCATAACTGTTTAATAGCCTCGCAATTTCTTGTGCAGGATAGAAACATTTTCAGAGAAACTAAACACTTATGTCTGCAGAGGTGTCTCTTTAACAGCATTCAACCAAGTTCTCCTCAGCCAAAGGAAAAAAAAAAGAAAAAACAGCACATTTATGTCCAGATATTCTAGAGGTCTTTATGATAATTTTAGACCAGCCTATAGCTCTTTTCTAGCTCCTTAGGTGTTTGTGACAACTGATTTACATGAGAAAGGCATGATGACAATGATCGGCTTTCTGGCTTCTTTTTCGTTAGTCCACATTGCTATCCACAAGGACTTCACAGATTTTACACTTTGAAGAGACCATACTAGAGTCTGTCTTGCTACTCATTTAAAAAAACCAAAAACAACCTGAAGGAGAGTAAATAAGAGTTAATCTGCCTCTTTCAGTGTGTTTTGGTACTTTCTCTGAAAGGCATTTTGGTTAACAGCAGCAGTCAGGTGCTCTTGTCAATTAGGCCATGCTTGAAGTACGGGGTGCTTGTTCAGGCGGAAGAGTCATGCATGTGAAGAACCAGGAGATTCAGGGCTGGACAGCACCGCAGAAGCTCCTCACTGTCAGTGGATTTCTGATGCCCTCTTCGTAATTAGAGGGAAGGAGTTTGCCTCCAGGAAGGACTGAAAGCCACTTGCTACTGTGTACTGCAAACCTGGAGTTTGTATGCAGAAAACCACAGTTTGAGGGCTAGGTTATGTTGATAAACCCCTCTGCTTCTGTTCAGGGGAGACCCCAGCATTTCAAAAATAATTTAAGCTTGTGTTTAATTTCCATTACTGTTGACAGGATTTGATCAGATATACAAAGTTCAGCACTTTTTTTTTTTTTTTTTTTTTTTTTTTTTTTTTTTTAATTCTGTCCAGATGCATACACACTTGTGCTTTGGGCAACTTCGTCCTTAAACAAAGCTGTGCTTTGTTCCGAGACTAATTTTGTAGCAGAAAATAAGAATAAAACAGCTCTGTATTTCTGAGGTTAACTTTTTCTAACTTCCAGTTAACCATCAACCTTACATATTTGTCTCAGCTAGTGCTTAGTAGTACTATGTTCAGAACTTAAAATTTTTCATACACTTCATTGGTTTCCACCTTAATTTTAATAAAAGGGTAATTTTAATTTCTCACATAATTCTTAGAAGGCAGTGACTTTTTTCATAGCCTTTCAATGATGTCTGATAAGTATTTGTCAGGAGGTGATTTAATTGATTTAAGGACCACAATGAGCAGTCCGCTTTAGAAATGAAATGAAGAGGACAGTTGGAATGATTAAATTTTATAGAGAATACATGTGATCAGAGCTTGTCCTGGCAGAGAAGTGCAAAATGAGAACTTGCACTGAGCTGAACATTCTTATTGCCTAGGAAGTGCTTAATTGCACTTTTGCTTCAGGGTACATTGAGCAGAAATTCTCACATCTAAAGCAATATATGGAATTATATATTTAATAAAATACTAATAAGTTACCTCGCTGAAATACTGCAGTGTTGTAAGTCAAACACTGCCAAGTATTTTAGAATTATTAAATATTCCACATAAAACTATCATATAAAATTATTAGGGAAATCAAATTACAAGCCTTTTTAATACACATATTTTACTCCTAGAGTTTTAATGATTGTTGCATTATCCTTTATATGTTTCTGTTCATAAAATCTCCAAAATTATAAGCAGTGTTTTTGTAATGTTATTTTTATTCTAATGTGGCCCAACTCTTACTCAGTTCTTGATCACTGGCTTTCTTTCTTTGCTGTGTGGGTGCTGGTATTTCAAAGTTCCTTTTATGTGTCATGTTCTTTGCTTAGGACATATTTCTTAAGTTCATTGCTTCTCACTTTATATTTCCTGTCAACCACAGATGTTTGTCTCTCATCTATATGATGTAATATAGCAAATTAACAGCTGAATGCTTTGAAATTCGATTAACAATCGAGTGCTTTGAAACAATTGGTGCTTGTGAACAAATGGTTTACTGTGACAGGCTAAAAAGAGTTTGAAGTCCTCTGTGAGAAACACTATGTAGCTAAAACATAGAATCCTTGTTTTTTAGCATCAAAATACATTAATTTGGGCATACAAAACTTCTGTTGTAGTGAGTTGCTAAGCACTGCCATACCTCTTCCCAGGTACACCCTTCCTGGGCTGTATCTCCAGGATCCACAAAAATTGGTTAAACTTGAACAGACCTAATTGGTGCAGGAATGACCTGAAACCATGTAAGAGACCGTATGGCACAGAGCAAAGAGAAACATTAAGAAATTTTTCAGACATCTAGAATCATGTGATAAGTCCCCTTACATCTATCCATAAGAAAAGACTATCTCTAGGTATCAGTACACACATACAGATTATTCTTGGAGACACTATGATACTTTGCATATGCTTACAAATATATTTTTTCTAGTGCCTCTTCAGTCTTATGCTAATTTTTAAACATTGATTTTTGGTGCTTTTAAGAGTATTCAATGCTATCAAGAGTGTTCATGATGTATAGCTGTAGTTCCTGGATAATTTTCAGTGTGTAAAGGCTATTATTTATGAAGATTTAATTAACGATAAAGAAAAGTCAGTTTTTATCATATATCAGTTATTAGCTACTAATAGGTATGTGAAGTAATGAGGGTTTTTGGTTTATGACAGTGTTCATGCATAGGCACTGACCTCTTATCTATTTGTGCACTGCCTGATTGTTTGCAAAACAGCAAAGGCTTCAGAATTGCTGAAGAGCAATTTTCTTTTTGTCCATTTAATATATTACAAATAAAGAATACAGCCACCACCACCACCCCCAGACTATATCCATTCTGCTTAGTCTGTAGGCCTGTTACCTCCTAGAAATATGTGCTATATGGACACTTGGACAGCACGTAAAGATTTTTTAGTGAAATACAAATTAAATAATCATTCCATAACTGGTGCGGCTTTTTTTGTTTTGAACTCAAACAAAATTAACAATCAGTGTTCTGCCTAGAGCAGGAGCACTGCTATTACCATTGTATTGCAAATAAAATCAAGTCTTCTTGATTATTTGGGATTATAAAAAAATTATAAAATACAATTATGAGTGTATAGGTGTTGAGAACAGCATTCTATCTCAGTTTCATCTTGGAATTTTTCCTAATAATTGGGCTGCTTTACATATAATATCTGGGGCTCCTTCTTCGTAAACACATCCTGGTGGGATTTGCATATCCTCTTCAAAAACCTTTCATTTCCTTGAGGTCCTGTGTCATAATGCTTGTGGAAGGATTGAGAAAAAAAGTGTTCATGGGGGAGAGAAGAACCAGGATGTCTGAGCTGTGTTTTGGGAGGTGAAACACATAACCCAAAGTACATATGATGTACATCTCTGAAGATGTGCAGCTTTACCCATTTAACACTACACAGGAGTGAAAAGCAAACAAAATTTTTCTACTGTGTTGGTGTTGGGCTTCCAGCACGAAGTAAGACCTATGTAAACTGCCAAGTCTAGGTGCTGGAATTTTCTTGTACTTTTGGAATTCTTTCTAAGGAATTCTTTCTATGGAAATGTTGTGGCCTGTTAGAGACTGTCACAAAGATAGGGCATTTGTAAACTAAGACTGGGGAATAGCTCACAGCATTTGGAAATAACCTGTCCTAACCCAGGTTCATCCCTGTCCACTGGCTATGTATTGCATTTGTATGCTTAAGTAAAAAACCGTGGCAATATTTAATAAAATAAATCCAGGAACTTTCAAGTCTGATGAAGTATTTTCCCAATTTAACAAAATGTTGTTTTTTTTTTTTTTCTCTCTTTTTTAAGAAGTTTTCTGTAAATTAAACAATATTGATTTGTTTCCTCTGCTTCTTTCCACCATGGTGTCTTTGGAAATATAACGTTTTATGTTTGATGCTAAATGACGTATCGCATTAGAGCTGAGTGTGATTTGAAACAGCTGAAATACATGAAAGAGTCAAACGCTATATTGGAGACAGGTCATTTTTAAAAGCAATGCAATTACAGTTTTTATATGATTTTTCCTCTTGCAGACAGCATTTCTTCTGCATGCTTAGAATCATTCCATCTTTCTTTCCTTGAAGACACAGTGGGTACATAAGCATTAACCATTTCAGGCCCTTGGGCTGTTTCCTGTTTCCAGTGAGGTTATAAAATACTTCTGAAAATCCAATAGTCTAAAGTGGCAACTCTAAAAAGGCAAACATAAGGTGAGATACTACTAAACAAAATATGAGTAAGCATTTAGTTTTTCAAATTATGTTTAATCTCTAGACAGCTGTGAAAGCCAGCCTGCAAATATTGCCTATTTTATGTTGAATCTACTTTAATGGAACACTTTACTATTTTTGCTTTCACAAAATAAGGCTAGTATGATTAAGATTGGCTCAAAAAACTTAGTTCTCCTTCTTTGTTCAGTTATTGTGTGGATGTGAAACATATCTGAAAGTATACATTACGTAACAGCCTTTTATTACTTTTTTCAGTCTAAATAAAATGAAGTTCAGGGTTGATCTTCTGGGTATAGCACTTACAAGATTAAGGATGGATAGAAGTGGGAAAGGAAGTTAATCTCCAAGACAGTCTTAAGAGATGAATTGTACTATGTTAATGTGTGCTAGTTCTGTCTGTAGATGTGATTATCATAAAAATTACCAAAAAAATTAATTCACTGGGCTGGAGTTCGTGGGTTTTTTTGTTTGTTTTTTTTTTTTTTTTGTTGTTGTTTGTTTTGTTTTTGTTTGGTTTGGTTTGGTTTGGTTTGGTTTGGTTTGGGTTTTTTTTGTTTGTTTTTTTCTTCTCAGTTAAAACTCATCTTAAACATTACTTATTGCACATTCAGCAGATATGGATAACAGATTAACCCCTGTTCTGTTTACCGAAATCTTTCATATCTCTAAGTTGTAACTTGTTCTTCCCTCTCACATGCCTTTTTTTCTATAATGTAGCAGCACCAGTTTGTTCACTTGTGCCACGACATTCATGAGAGTTCCTCTTTGACTTCTCCACACCTTTCTTAAGGTGTGATGTTCAAAATGAATTTATTATTTTAGCTGAGCCCTTCCCATTGTTCCTTGAGTAGAGGAGATATACTTTATTTTTCTTATAGGTAGTAATCCTCCTTATATATCAGTTTCTTCTTCTGAATCCAGATGATGCCTGCCGTTAAATCATATTCAGTGATCTTTGCCTCACAAGCATTAAGATGGTTGACATTTAGTAATTTTTCTCTGTCCACCAGGCATGATAATTATTCAATCATAGGAAGAATTTAGAGAGGAATTGGAGTGGAAAATATATATTTTTAATCAGAGAATGACTAATTATTCTGAAGCTGCTTCAGCCAATTCATGTTCCATACTAGTAGTAAATTCATTATGCCCATGCTTTGAAAACCTGTAAATTGCAGTGAACAGTGTGTGGTCCTTGAGAATGCCTGATTCTCATGCTGAGCTGGTTTTATTTTATCAGCATGTGAATGTGCTGCTGGGCTGCTGGGTTTTCTGAATGTCTTATCACTGAGTCATCCCATAAACTTAACAGTTGCCTTGCTTGCAGCTGCACACCTTGTCCAGTGTTGTTCCATCCCCTTCAGGGGGAGTTTACATCACTTTTCACCGAGAAATGGTTTCTGGATTTCTTCAGTGTCTCATGTCTCTTGGTTGTAAAACATATTGTAACACAGCTGATAGGATTGCAAAGGGTGGCCATTCACATCTAAATTCTTCAATTAATCTTTCCAGTTTAATGCAGAGATCATAACATCTTCTGGCCAATATAAATTGTATTAGCTACCTGTCCCACATTTATTTGTAAAAAGAATTATGCTGTGATAACACACTGCATTCTCCAACTTCCTTCATTTTATCTGTAAAACTCTGTTCCTCCACTGAGTATTGAATCAAAATTTTCAATCTTGCTTCTGTTCCTAATTCTCTGACAGAATTATTTCATCCTAGTTATCTCTGAGGTTTTTTTGTGCCTTGACTTTGTCTATTTTACCTCTTTCTTTGCCTGCTATTCCTTTATACTTATACTTAACAGTACAATGTATTTTATTTTTTTGAGGTGTTTGTTTCGCTATGTTTTGAATGAAATTACAGTGGCTTAGCCAAAGTCTATTCTTTGCTGCATTTTCTATTCTACTTTTGCACTACAAAAGCTTTTGTTTGTGCCATATAGTTTCTTTCAAAAATTAGTCCTCCAGGTCTTGTCTTTCCTGCACATAATATTACCATAATCTTCCAGTCCTGTGGGATACTGCACCAGCTCTCTATTATGCTTATTATATGGTTTTGAACTTTTAAAACAAAAAATGTTGTGATTTTCTAGGTTTGCTCACTGTGCTTTTTGTATTAATGTACAGATGTCAAAGATATTAGATGCCTAATGCAGTACCTTCTTCACCCTGACTTGCTCTCACCTGTTTTTTTAGCCTTTTTGCCCCTAGACTATTGTTATTTATTCTGTCCTATATTCCTTTTTCCTATCTATACTTAACTTACATGTTTGTGTTAGCATATCCATGTTTCATTTTTAGAATCCTTTTTCTAAGCTAGTACATATTTTTTCCTTCCTTATTCCCCTCCAGGTCCCCTAAGAAAAAAAAAATCTTTTTTTAATAACTCATGAAAATGTCCCCTAAGTGAGGAAGGCAAAGAAGTCCAGGTGACACAGTCAATCACAGATTGATTTCCAGAATATTTTTCTATACAACTGGAGAGTTTTTCCTTATGAGAAGGTTGTCTGTAAGGTAATGAATTAAAGGATTTGTTAATGAAAAGAGTAAGATGTTTTTACAGATGTTGATACTGTGGAAAAAGCTTTCATACCTTGGCATGGATGAGCATTTGTAGCAGACCTCAGCAATTTGCATAAATAAAACTTTTGGAGGGGAAATTAAATTGGGAAAGGTTATGGAACAGGATTTGGAAAAACCCCGAGGCACAGAGACATTGAAGAGGCTGCTGTCCAGTTGCAGAGCAGAAGGGACTCACATGCAGCACCTGTCAGGGCTGAGGATGGAAATGACAGCAGCAATGCTGCTGCTGAGATCTGGTTGCTCTGTGACATGACTTCTTGCTGACCTCATTGTCTGTCACTGGTGCTTGACACCTTTCCTCACTAGTTGCCAGAAAGGTGCAGAATTTTCAACAGTCTGAGAGTGACTTTCTATCATATTCAGTGTATGGACATTTTTTAAACACCTTTCCCTCTCAAAACTGGTGTACTTTTTGTGATTTTGATATTTATTTTCTTCGCTCTCATGGAGCTGTCTGTCTTAGAGTTCCACTGAGTAATGTGAAGGAGAGATTGCAAATTGGAAGGTTTGTTTATAGGCACTGGAAGAAATTACACTTGAGTTCTTCAATCTTCACTCATGTAACAGTTATTAGAGAAGAGATATCTGTTTTACTCTAAAATAATGCTTTAAGAAGAGGGAGGAAATCATTGCTTGACATTTTCACTAAGTTTTGCTAATGTGTGTATATATATTTCATAATATTGTAGTTCTGTGCTTCTCATTGCTGAGGAAAAAAAAAAAACCCATAGTTTCTTTGAAAATCATAATATACACTTTAATTACATATCACATTTTCCTCTGAGTAGCATCAGTGAATATCTTTAGCAAGTACACTTCAGTACCTGAAGTAGCTGGCTTTTTCTTGCTGAAACTGAGAACAAATCCTTGACATTCTTGTAGTAACATAAGGATAACACTGTCACTAACATTGGGTTCTTATGCTAGTCTGCCTTTCTCAAACAGGTGTTTGGAAGAGGAGTAAAAGAAACACCAGATATAAAAAGAAACTGTGGGGAAAAGAAAGGATAGCTGTTAACATGCCAATGAAAATCCATTTTCAAAATATAGCTGGAGCAAGTAACTTGTTAGTGACACCGGATGGAAATTGGAACAGTGAACACAATGAGTCATAAGAATAAAAACATTCAATGGGATGTATTATCATTTAATTTATGTGACCTTTACAGCCTCATAAGAATCACTTTTACTTTCCATTTGGAGCCATTGAACCACTGGATCTTAATAAATTGATGTAGGACCTCAAGTAACCTTCCTCCTATATTTGTCTAAAGTCCTAACCTCTTGTAATTGCTTGTTTTACTGTAAAGCAAGCTGTAAATGAAAATAGGAAACTTTAAATGTTCAGCATTGCTTCTCATGCTGACACTAGCATTGGGTCAATGCATTTTTTTCCTTGGCAGATGCAACAAATTATGTTTGTAGCAATATGACAGAGATCCAGGCTGACATAAGCCTTTCAGAAGTGAAAAGCTGGATGCTACCCCATAAAAATATCAAGGCAAATTGGATAAAATAGTAATTCTTTATCTACTAGTTAAGTCATGGTATGCATTGGATGGAAGTGGATTTGCTTCCCCTGAAGTGATTTTGATAACAGATGGTCAACATTTCCTATATTGGCAATTCCTAGAATTCTGTTGTGCAGAAAGTGAATATATCGTAGTATGTGTACTCTTGTAGCTGTATCTTTATGGATTTATATCTTAGCCAGCTTTTAGACAGCAGTATTGATAGAAGATGGGAGATTCAGATTTTTCTGATGACTTTGTAACCCAAGAATTGTAAGGAGAGTCTATCATATATAGACACGTCTATCATATTTTGTGATTTTCTATGTCATTTTCCTCCCTGCAAGTGATTTGAAGAAATCTGCTGGTAGAAATGCACTGATCACCTGGTTCTTGCTATCCCAAAAGAGTAACTTTATTGAAGATAACTTTCTGTGAGGGAAGAAAAAAAAGGATGTATTTTCTGGCTTAAACCTGGTAGGCAGTAAGCACCACACAGCGGCTCCCCCCTGCTGTGGGATAAGGGAGAGAAAGGGAGGGATAAAAGTGAGAAAACTCCTGAAGACAGTTTAATAGGGAAAGCAAAAGCTGCTCACACAAGCAAAGCAAATGAAGGTAAATAATTCACCATCTCCCATGGGCAGCCATTCCCAAGAAAGCAGGGATCCATCACATGTGGCAACGGTGATGTGGAAGACAAACAACATTGCTCCTGACATCCCCCACCTCCCTCTTCTTTCCCTAGATTTATTGCTGAGCATGATGTCACATGACATGGGACATCCCTGTGATTAGTCAGGGTGGCCCATCCTGGTTGTGTCCCCTCCCATCTTCTTGTGCACTCCCAGTCTACTCACTGGAGGGGTGGGGCAAGGACCAGAAAAAGGCCTTGGCACCGTGCAAGCGCTGCTTAGCAGTAAGCAAAACATCCTGGTATTATCCATGCTGTTCCCAACAAAAATCCCAAACGGAGCACAATAAAAGATACTGTGAAGAAAATTAACTCTATCATGGACTAAATCGGTACAACGAGAAAATGAATAGAGGGATTCTAGTATGTTATGCACTTACCGGGATTAAGTGGTGAGATTTCTTTGCTTTTTGCCGTAGTTGAAAAAAAAATTTAAAGTATTAATTGTTTTACAGGAATACTCTGTGTTTGTCCAAGATGTTAGTTTATAGTGCCAGGAAACTGTATGTGAAATATCTCAGGTATGTGCTGCAAATATCTCTATATATTTCACATATCCAGATTTGAAAGGGTTTGCCTTCAAATACAAAAATTATCAAGTTTCTGTTGTCTTGAGAAGAATAGCTTTTTTCCAGACAGTTTTCTTAGGTATCTGGGTGGTATATACATCATTATCTTTTCATTTATGAGGCTGGAAGTGTATTTAGAACTGAACAGACACTTTGAGAACACTGTTGATTCTAAGAATTGGAATTAGGGAATTATTTTTTGCAGTCTTCTTGTGGTTACTCATTTGTGATCTTTACAAGGGAGATTTTACTTGCTGTTCTAGAGATTTGGTAAATTTACAGAAGAATATTCTGTAGAGAAAAATGTGTAGAGACTTCCTAGGACAGCATCACTCTTTCAGAAATTATATCAAAATATCACATATAATATAGCACAAAGTAGGAATAAGTCCTTGTAAAAACACTGTAACACTTTAAGAAGTCTTTAATTTCAAAGACCAGTATATCATTAATCACTTGTTATTCCTTTCAGTTAAAAAAAAAAAAAAAACCTGTTGTTTAAAAAACCCCTGAAGTTAAATTATTAGCTGTCCATATTTTAGTGAAACACTTCCATGTTCTAAAAAAACCCTCAAAAAACCCAAAACCCAGAGACTAGATGGCAATTGACAGGCATAAATTATTCCTGTATACTGAATTCCTTGTATTTCTCTTGTACAATTTTTATTCAGTCACATTAAATATAAATAAACAGGACTTTTTTCACATAGAAATAGATTTTGAATTCTAATTTGCTTCCAACTGCAATTAAACTATAAACATTTGGTTTCCAATTATAATAGTAGTTTATTCATCCTAGATCCAAAATAGAAAAAAAAAGAGAGAGAGGTGATCAGAAACTGTTGGAAATACTGGATGCATCATAAAATAATTACTTATGTTAAGCCACAGAATTCACAGTACATCAGCTATATTGCTATAACTCATTGAGTTTTACTGGGATAAATGTAATCCTACAGGAATCTGCTAGGAAAAATACTGATTTTCTAGCCAACTGTATTTATGGAAATGTATCAATTTAATTAAGACTGTTTGTTGTTTAACAAAGGAAGTAATTGGATAAACCTGCAAAGTATGAATCAGTTTTCCCTTTGACCATGACAGTTACCTTGCTATTGTAACACAGTATTCCTAAACTGTCAGCCTGTTGGGAGCTTGTTAGCTAAATGTGACAACATATGCACTGTTTGGATTTTGTTTTCTGGCTGTTGTGAGTGCAGTTGGGGAATCATTGGAGCAAAATATCAAGACTCGTTGTCACTTTGGATATAGTGTGGACAGGCAAAGACTCTGCCCAGCAGAGCCTCTTGCAGCTTTGTATTTTCTGTTTAGACTAAAAAGAGCTGTTAGGCAAAAAATAGTCTTCCTTGATGTGACATGGGACATGCAGGGCTGGTCAGTATTGGTTGATTAGCTAGTATTGGTTGCTGCTTTATAAATGTCCAGTGGCCATGTAAAAGGAATCTGTATTGATAGAGGGAAAAAACAAAAAGGAAGAAAGGAAAAAATATTCAGAACAAATTAGCAGAGTTGATTGGAGGGGACTTATTAGAGAAAAAGATTAGAGGTGAGTTTCCTTGAAACAGAATATTGAAAAGAATGAATAGTAAAATAGAAATTAAAAAGTAAAATAAAGTCTTCTGTTTTGTTAGTTTTTTTGCTTGGGTTCCTTTCAGAATATTTTTTTCCATCTTCATATAATATTCCAGCTAATATATACTTTGCTGAATAAGCTGCAGAATTAATACATGCACACATACTTACATACACAGAAACAAAACAAATAAACAACTGTACTCAGAACAGGAAACTAAACTTTATCATCCATCCAACCAGCTCTCAGATGGCACTCACAATAAAGCCTTCACTGTCTAAAGAGCTCCAGTATTGTAATCCCAATTCTGAAGCCATTCATGGAATTATCTCACAGAATTCAGATGAAAAAGAAACCAGCTAAACACTAAAATTCTATCAAAAATCTAAGTCTCTACGTACTCCTCAAACTTTTTTTTTTTATCTTGACATTCTGTTACTCCTAGTTCATGATTATTTTAACAAATAATTACAGACCATTAATTTGCTTGTATGACTATTTACTTCATTTTTGTCCAGACTTCAGTTTTATCCAAAAGCAGAATTTCTCCTTCCTCTTGGCTGAAAAGGGTGAAAACTCTCCATTCGATGCTCATTTTAAATAATACACCAATAGGCACTGTAGGTGCTGTATATTACCTGCCAATTGCCAATTCATTCTATTCTGGTGTTTCAACTTAGAAGTCCGGTTGGCTAAAAACTGTTGTGTTTCAAAAAAGTAACATGTCGTCAAAGTAAACCTTACCTAAGTTCTCACCTCCAAATCATTGTTTTATGAATATCCAAACCAAAACCAACCAACCAACCAAACAATAACAACAAAAAATCAAAACAAAACAGAAAAAAGCCCACCAAACCAAAAATAGTGAGAAATTACTTTTATTGTTGGTCTGTCATCTGTCCTCCTTCAGGCAACCTCTGCATACCACAAGAAATACCTCAGATGAATGCCAAGGTCTGGGTAGCTTCCCAGGCATCTTCCTGTTTTCTTTCCTTTACAGCTCTTTTAAGAACAGATTTATCTATAATTACATGGGATTATTCCAGGCTTTCTTAAGTCAAATCACTGTGTCCATTCACTTTCAGTTGTTCTGGAAGATCTCTACTTTCCAAATTAAAACAAATATATATGCATACACACCACTACGGGCTAATCATTCCTTTTAATTTATACCATTAGTTAGACTTGCTTGCTGCTCGGTCCCTTTCCTTGCAAAAGTCAGTACTTTGGAATACCTTCATGCCTTATACCATGGATGTTGCTACTTCAGTACTTGCTGCTGAGCAAGATTTGGGTGTAGGAAAGGAGATTAATGGTTGCTGATTCTCTACAGCCTTTTTTTTTCTTCTCACTCTCCACTTTGTCCTGTTTGTTAGTATGTGTGCTGTTAATTGATTCTCCGGACACTGTGAAACATGCTCAGACCTTCAAGTTGCAACCCCTCCTGCAGAAGTTACAAATGTCCTCCTGAGTTTGCCTTATTTCTCACATGTTTTGAAGAAAAGGGCTGCTTATATTTACCCACATAACTTCACTCAATACTCTACCTGACACATAGGTTTCTTCATTTGGTGCAGCAAAGCAGGTATTTTCCATATGGACTAAGGAGATTCTGCTTGTTATTCCGTTTTGTAGTTGCTCATTAGTCCACACTCAATTATATCAATGCTCTATTACTTGATTCATGCATTATAATAACTTCAGTGTATTTATAGCTCTCCAGAGCATAGCTTTATCCTACAGGTAGGAGCTTACTATTGTTTTCTTGTCTACCACACATCCTCCTTACTGAGAAGGCAAATTATTTCACTTAACTAATAGTAAATCCATTGCTATTCATATATTAATGACCTCATCAAGTAGGCTTGGAACAGGGTACACAAGTACAGGATACAGAATAAAAGCCTCTCAGAAGAGGATAAATAAAAGACCACTCAGTATTGTACATTGGGACTTCAAAAGGTGCAATTTGCCTTCTTGCCTGTCGCATAATTTTTTGTGCAATCTCTGGTGATCTAGAATAATAGAAAATTATTTTATTATTGTGTTCTGTAGAGTCAGTAGAAAAGAGAATATTCCTTTTCTGCATCATAGATGAAGCAGTAATGAATGTCATAAAGATTGCCAGTGTTGCTGTAACTGTAATGATCCAAGATGTTACAGATGAGGTATAACTCTTTTAATAATGTCAAAATGTTTTGCTAGCCTGTCTGGCTGTATTTGGAAAAAAAGAAACCATAATCCAAAACATTCTTTCAGGCATAGAAGCCCTTTCTATCTGAAATAGAAAAAGTGGAGTTTATAGAGAAGCTAAAGAAATTTCTCTAATTTTAATTCAATAGCTATCAATTGCATTAATTCTGTAAAGAAAAAATGTATATACGTATATATTTGCCACCAATGAAATAGACTGGTGTGAAGATAGTGTTATAGAGATATTTAGCTCTCAAAGGAAAGAGAGATTTAGTTCGTTTATAACCTGCAGACATACAGAGGTTAAAAGGGAAGGGAGGGAAAATATGCTGCACAGTAAAAAGAGAAACTCATTAAAGTTCTTTGTTTTTGTCTTCTAGATGAGTTTTGAAGTTCCATTCCAGGTTTATCTTTGAAAGGTGTTTTGTTGGTTACCCTTGAAAATCAGGAGAGAAAGATCAGAGATGAAATGACTGTTTTGGATAAAACGTTTCTAGTGGCAGCTGGATGTAGCCCTTTCCAATTACCCATGCAAGGTCATTTCCAGTGCAAAGTGGTTGCTAATTTCCACCCATGTATTTCTCAGAAAAGCACACAGCAAAGAGTATGAAATGTGTTACCTTATGGGGAGGAAAAAAAAAAAAAAAAAGTCGAATTCAGTGATTTAGTTCTTCAGAGAAATGTTCTCATTGGGAAGAGTTTCTCTTCACATTATTGAGGTGTGTATTACCGGTGTTTTTCAGCACATTGATTTTTTTCCTGAAATAACTTTTAAGTATTTGTTTTTTCAGGAAGTGTTCTACGTAGATGATACCTGGACAGGAAAAAGTAGGCATGCCCTTATTTGGCTTTCATCACAAATTCAGTGTCTCTATTCAGGCTGTCTGTGCAGTAGTCCAATATTATTACTGTTTCCTCAGATGCTATGGTCAACATCAAAAAATGACAACATACAGAAAGCCAGCAAACCAACATATACGTCTCTGTATAACCATCAGACATGAAAGATGTATCAAAAGAAGTTGTACAATAAAAATATGTTCTTAAATGTCAACAGATTTGCCCAGTGAATATTTCTGAAATCCACAGGTGTAACTGACTTTTCCAGCCCAGCTTGGTAGTCCAACAGAATCTATTGCATTTGCCTAACCTCTTGTACCTTGAAGGCTGAGACACGAGCAGAGATTGTATAAAGCATAGACCTATACAGATGCTGCAGAAGGCATTCAGAACACACTTGATTCAAGTGTGGAACCCAGGGTCAGACTATACATAATTTAATTTATCTCATCAATGTCTACCTCTATTTTCTTATATAGCAGTGTCAGTATATATATAAATTATATTTTCTGAGCATGAAAAGCACTCTTGAATGCCAGTGTAATTATAGGACAGTTTTACAGTACACAGAAACATCCTTAAGTGAAGATTTCCTTTCCTCCAAAGTTTCTAATTGACCCATGTCCATCAGCAGTTTATCATGCCCATGTGCTACTTAAGAGCAGATATCCTTTTACAGTAAATTTTATTGTATGATTTGCAGGTTTTTACAGTTAGTCCTGCTGTAAAACTAATTTTGAAAAGATGTCAGATGCAGCCTGCTGTGTACTGTTTTAAGGCAAGAACCATTTGGGGAAAAGGAGCTCTACTTGCATGCCTTATACAACAGATAGTTTTACATGGCATAGGCAGCAGCAAATATTATATTGCCTAAATTGAAAACACTTCATCGTGCTGCAATGCACTGTGGATGGTTTAATGTGAGGTACAAAAGGCTGCAGACTATTATACACTATATATGTATCTGGTATATTCTTAAGAGGTTGCTCGCCATGGTTTGACATTTATGACAGCTTATGGACAAGTCATAAAGGAGGATATATAATTCCAGCTCACTAAAAGTGAAGAAATTACCATCATTTCATCCAACCACAGCAAACTAGTATAATGAATATTAACACTCCCAACATTTTTTTTTTTTTTATTATTATATGGTTTTTTTGGTTTTTTTTGGTTTTTTTTCATAATATCAGGTCATCCTAGTCCAACAAACTGCACTTACCCCATAAGGAGACTTTTGCTTTGCTATATAAACTTAGAACAATACAAAAAACCATAGCGGAATTTTAGTATGCTAAAATAATTATGAAGTAATTGAGGATAAGGTGAAACTCCAGGCACTTTAAGAAATATTTATAGGAAAAAATTTCAAATGCATTGCGAATGTACCTTCTTGTCATTCAAGTTTTTTTTTTTCTTCTAAATATGAATTTTATGAAATTTGTTAATAATTGAGTGAATTTTTCAATACTTACACTTTTATTTGAATAAATGTGAGAAATAAAATCATATGCTTTAACAAACATTCTTAAAATTTGATCCTCTTGTTAATTTCAGCTGTGATTTTTCATGAGAAAAGGTTGCTTCCATTTCTTCCTGACTGCTAAGAAAGAATGTAATCCTTCTGCTATCATCTAATTAGCAGGAATGTGACTCAAGATGCTGCAGGCACAGGCACAGGCACTAACACAAGTTTGAGGAGCCACTGTGTAGACATCAATGAACACTTTATTAAATTACACAGTTTTCTAAGCAGGCACAGTCTCTCAATGCCCCAATTCTTTACACTTCAGTGAACTGGCTCTGCTCTCTGAAGCTGTAAGGTTTCAGCCTGAGCTGAAGATATAAACTCCTGATGAGATTAGAGTGAGTTTTTAGATATTTGGCACGCTTCTGTGCTTATTCTATTTCCCTAATAAGGCTTAGAGTTTGCTGGCAGGTGAAAGCATTGGATAGCAAAGGCGAGGAGATTTAAAATTCCACCTGCCCTGAAGGAAGATAATGTCTTTTTCTTAACTGTTCAGCATTATTCATTATAATTCACCCTGTTCAGGCAAACACTTCAGTACGGGGAGAAGGAGCAGTCACCAGGTCTAGATACTCAATGATCCCTCTGGTTTCATTGTTGGCAAAAATCATATGGAATTTTCTGATATTTTTATTTCCAGAAAAGCCATGGTCTGTCAAAGATGAAGCATAAGGAATAAGAAAAAGAAAATAGAGTGTTAACATATGTTTCAGCATATTCTCTTGTCTCTTAATTACAATAAGATAGTGATGGAAGTAGATTTACTTCCACCAATAAATCACTGTTCTCTTCCTAATCTATACCTCTTCAAAGAAGAAAAAAACATTCTGGAAGTTATTTGCTGGTACTCATCAGAACAGGTCATTGTCCTCATCTCCACCATCACTCTCTTCTACTCTTCACCCAACCATGCTAAGTATTCAAATGGGTTGGGTTTTTATTTTTTTCTTAATTGTAAGAAGTACTTTATGTTTCTCATG